>JBCAUG010007127.1:0-11303 GCA_038406175.1 Haplosyllis leylae | reverse complement strand
GAATATAGGGAAAAGTAGCCAACTTGGAAAGCATGGTTTCGGGTCATTGCACAATCTTACGTGAACATGTTATCTCAATGAGGATATCCTACTTCAACATTGACTTCGCTTAACAAAAGAAGTTGACTAAATTTCCCTTAATTCACTGCTTCGTTTGGCACAAAGATAAGACATGTTGGTCGATTACCTTAACTTTTAAAGTTAATTTTGACTAAAAATGATTTGGCTAATTTTATTTTATTGTTCTGTATAGGTAACTGTTCCACCTTTTCCATAAGAAAAGACTTTCCTTCATGTGATACATCTTTTTCTGGTAAATTGAGACTTCATGGAAATAGGATTGTCGGTCATAAAACATTCATTTACAGTGAATTTACCGCTTCTTCACGCCACAAATGACATGACTTGCAAATGTTCAACACAATGAAATGGAACCCTTGCGCGGGACACCACAAAGTGGAACGGTGAATGCCGACGGGTCGTTGACCTTTGCTTTCCAAGAAGTTTTTGGAATGAGCGTATTTTTGTTAACCATTTATGTTTTCGTGGAATACTTCCCCAAGTTACTCAATTCAGTTCATGGAAATACCACAATCATTTTCAGTTTTTCTTTCTTCAGATATATTGATATAGTGAATACATTTTGCGGTCCGAATTAATTTCTTAACAAACTTAAATTTATTGTTTCAAATAGTTTGCAGAGTAACAACATTACAAAAGGTAGTTGCGGATCTAAGAGGGGTGTCCCCAGGAAGTCCCTTCCCCACAAAAATTTTCTCAATTTCATTCAATTGTTTGGAAGATTTTGCAAAATAGTGTGTTGGCGCCCCCTCTCCAGTGAATCGCGGATCTTCTCGCACAAAGGCCTGCTTTACATACAGTTTAAGACATTTACGAGAAGATATATCGCTTCGTTTAAATTTCTCAATTTGAACAAGATAGTTTTTATTGTGCAATGTCACGGTATATGACATCAGTTCAAATAAAAACAAGTTAGTTTCAACATGACATTACAAATGGAAGGAGTTTTATCGCAATATTTTTTATCTGTATTGGTTGTTCCATACTGTTCCATTTCGTAATTTATCCTTTGTTTTTTAATCATGGTTGTTCGTTTCAATGAAATCATTGTTCAAGTGTTTATTCCAAAAGTAATTCGCCATTTTCTATTTGATAACCGACGAAGACCGTCCGTTCTCTCACATCTCTTGTTTATTATTTCCTGATGCTTTGTAGCACAATTCTCTATTCGTGCAATTGTCCAATTTAAATAATCAGTGCGGAGGATTTAGTTCCAACTGGAGAACTCTGGTTGGTGGAATCTCAAGCTCTTGGTTGACTTTGGAGTTTACATACTGATGAAGTAACATCCTAAGTTCCGCATTCTGCTGACTTAGTGAATCTGTCTCCTGTATCAGGGAGGCTCGCTGTTGTAACACCTCACTAAATTAACAAATGAATGAATTTTAAAATCTGCCGCAAACTCTGACGACCCGAGACCAGAGTGCGAGGAAAAGTAAAAAGGGAAATAAACACAAGTCCACCTTCTCTCAACCTGGGCGTACAATTGTAAATTGATTACTTGACATAAGGCTAATTTTCAAATAAAATTGATTATCAAAGTATTATTAAATGTTCTGTATTTAATGATAAATAACTGATATTCAATCAAATTGCCGTAAACCAGAGGCCATTGTTACCTTTCGGTATCAAAAAAGGTCCGTCGACTATTGGTACAATTGTAATTTTCCTATTTTGCAGACCTTTTGCCAATGAAACATATTAGCTGAAGTTAATTTCGAACAAGTGATGGGTTACAGCCCATAAACATTTTATTTTTTGAAATTATTTTTGAATTTTTGTGGTGAATTAAGGTTTGTATTCAAACAAATGATGCCAGTTCAAATGCTCATAAATTCCAAAGGAAGGTTAATTCCTCCAAAATCAATTGGTAATTGAATACAAAAGTTCGATTTAGGGCAAATACAGATAAAGAAATGGCTAAATGTTCTATTTATCGGTTACTTGGGAAACAAGGAAGATACCTGTATTTCTCCAGTCCCTCTAACAGTGCATCCCATAATCTTTCTGTTTTATTAGGTAGAACCGCCGAGTACTTGGCCCAGTATGACGCATCTTCAGAGCTGTCTCGCTCTTCTAAAGCCTGAATTCGGAACTGTCCCCGAGTTCCCTTCTCCCTGTGATGAATAAGTCATGTCCACATGCCAGATGACAGAACATTTTTCTTATATTTATCTCTTGAACCTCGGAGTATGTCAAAAGATCTACCACTGAAAACTAATTCACAACTTCAAGCAAGGAGAAAGTGAACTTACTTAACATGCTGTTTATTCTCTTCAACGAACTCCCTCAATGCTTTTAAGACGTCATTAGGATGTATAAGTTCCCCAGCCTCGGACCTTACAGATCTCGGTGTTTGAGCTGTTTCACCTCTTCCCGTTACTTTCTCAATTTCATCATCAACCTCTTCCTCTTCTCCCTCCTCTTCCTTTCAAAGCGTATCAATAAAAACATGTAAGAAAATGCCCTGATCTTTTTTTATTACAATCTACGTATACGAAGACAATTAACGTAAAGTTTGTTCTTTCAGTTTGTATTGTCATTGAATTGTTTTATCTGCAAACGTACTTTAGAACATGCAAATGTGTTTCCGTGCGAGGATTCCTGTTTAACCTACCTCCTCTTGATCTTGTTCCTGTGTGCGCTCTGTGGCCCGACTCTGAGTACCAGGATGTGATTTCTCTTTCAACATTGTAAAATAGTTCGCTAAATTGTGAATATCGTCCTCAGTTTCAACACCTAAAGCCTAAAAAGTGACATGCGAAACGTTAAAACTAAAAAAAACTACACATTTTTTTACTCTAAAATTCGTGAAGTTACACGTTTGCATGTGACATGCGTTACACCGATAGTTTTACTTACAGCAAATATAGCATCAAGTTTCATCAGAGATTGTTCATCCTTCTCCAGAGGGGATAGTAATTTGGTCAACTTGGACTCTATGAGGAAGCCCTAAAAAAGATGGGAGTCTTTCAGATATTTGTGAACCATAAATGAGGTAATGAAAAATATGTAAGATTTCTGAGTATGCCCAACCAATTAAATTTTTTTTTTGAAGGGTAGAAGACAACTGAGTTTAAAAGATTACAATTAGAGTTTATCTTGCACGAAAAAAAATGTTCTGATTAAGCGCACAGCCATATCAAAATTCATATTTGATATTTACTAAGTAGGAAGCTTACCGATTCATCACACAGTAACTCTAATATAGATTTGACTAAATGAGGCGAAAACTTCTGCAATATTGTGCTTTTAGCGCTTCCATTTTCCTGATCTGCTTCTTTCTCGGAACCAGCATCAAGTTTCTCTGAAGATCCTCCTTCAAACATTGAAATGAAATGAAAGTCAACACATTGAATGCAAAGACGTTTACTTGTCAGCAGCGGAGTTTTTTGTGCCAAATTGTCCCTTCGATACTGTGTTATCAGGAAGATTTTTTCAGAACGACGGAAATACAGTTGTCGAATAACGCCTTGGACATGATCGTAGTGGCGGATCCAGGATTTTTAAGAGGAAGTGGGAATCAACCGACAGGAGATTATCATTTTGGTCAATTTTCTCTCAAAAAACAAACACACGAAAATGAGAACATTTTTGTCTTTCCCTCGCGAAATCCTCCCCATCCCCACTACCTAAGTTCACGAAAGATCAAGATCAGTGACACTGGATTCGTACTTCAGAAGAAATGAAATGGCGCACCTGTTTGCGACAGAATCTCCTGTACGACCTGATGCGCTGACACTGCTTTTCTCTTAGTTTTCTCACTGACTAGGGGTCCTTCATTGTCCATAAATTCTCTGCAATGAAACCTTAATTGTCATTGCTTCTTGACACAATGACAACAAGCCATTCACGTTCTTGTTTCATGGACATCAGTACTTACAAATCAGTATCTCTGTAAGGCAGTCCTAACTGATGTTCGTGTACTATTCTATCCTGTTCTACCACCTTGTGCACCAAATCTTTAGCTTCATCTTCATTCATCACCCAAATATCGTGGAACTTACGAGCATCTGTCGACATAAAGTGTCTGAAACAGGTAAAAAAAAACTGGAATAAGCGCAAGTACACTTGTAGCTCCACGAGATTCATGGAAGAGTTACACTGAAAAATAAGTTCTCCATTGACAACACTTTGTTAATTTCAAGGTACACTTGAGAAAATTCCATATTGGGCTAATTGACT
Organism: Haplosyllis leylae; assembly: GCA_038406175.1. Classification (NCBI taxonomy): domain Eukaryota; kingdom Metazoa; phylum Annelida; class Polychaeta; order Phyllodocida; family Syllidae; genus Haplosyllis; species Haplosyllis leylae. The sequence goes on along the minus strand of JBCAUG010007127.1, from coordinate 7,037 downwards.
GAAAGGTTGCGGTATGCTACGCAACAACTTTGATAGCCATTCCAGAGCAAACAACATGCGCCGTGAAATTACCAACGGAGCGGTATCTTACATAGAAAAATACAAAAATTGTGATTGTTTGTAGCATGTGACAATTAGATCTACTTCTCATCCCATTCTATTGATCTGTCTTTGTGAAAGCAAATTAGATAACAAGAGGTTTCCGTGATTGGGTTTTGCTTGACATGCGGTAAAAAAAATCCCTGTTCCTCAAATATATTACCTTATTTTGTTCCTTTTGCAATGCATTGAAGTTGAACACTTTTTCATTAACTGTTGAAATTCATTATCACAGCCATATTAACTCAAAGGTACATCGCATGGCTTGCGTAAGGCCAGAGATTAACATTTTTTGATAAAACATAATTCGTGCTCACTTTGATTTCTTCTGGAGTTCTTTAAATTGGTCTGTTATTCTTTTGTAATCTTCTGATAGTTGAGCATTTTCATCCCTTGAAAATGAGGTGCGACAAAACAGTCAGTAGTAAGAACAGTTATTATAGTAATAGTAAAGAAAATGATATTTTGTTTAAATTTTTCATACATATTAAGGCAATGCACGCTCACCTGTACTGTTTTTCCTGTTTTGCCAGTTTTATCCTTAAATTCGTCTTTACATCTTGTAACCTGAACGCAAATAATTTGAAATAATGTCATTACACATCTATTCAAAGAAAAACGATTTCTTTACCTTGCTGTTGTCATTTCTGTGCGGCAAGTTGGACTTAAATTTAATATTGCGGTTTGGTAGAAGAGGAAGTAGTCATGTTCAAACAGACAGTCTACACTTGTTTAGCTTTTCCGTACGTACCTGGTTATCTTTCTTTTTTGTTGTGATTTTGTAATTGTATTCTCTTCATCTCGTTTGCGCAAAACTTGGAAATTGTACTCGAGTTTCTCCTGGTTGAGTTGATATGTGGCCCTCATCTGTTGTAGTTGTTGCTCTAAGACCTGTGATGAAAAACTGTATTTGTTATTGTTAATGGTGCATCATTAATGTTTTCTTCGTCACTGTTGAGGCACCTGGCGGTGGGGCCACTTCTTATTGCCTTGACTGATTTTCAGAAAATTTCTTCAGAGCTACAGAATGAATTTATACCCCCCCCCCCAACCCCACCCAGCTCACTCTGACCAACTCTCTGTTTCCTTCAGATGGAAACACCTTTTTCACAATGCTGCCGCCTGAAGGAAAGGGGAAAGGGGAGGGGATATAAAATTCGTTTAGTCAGAGTGACATGGAGAGAGGGGGTTATAAAATTCATGGTCACGTACGAATAAAGTGCCCTTGCCAGCAGTGCCTCCTGGGATACTTGTTCGAAAAACTTACAGGAAAAAAATTCACAGAAAAAAACAACCCAACAAATGCGATAGGAATCTCGTGGAATATGTTTTCTTCAAACTAACCTGTACGTCGGTTTCTAATTTAATTTTGACCATATTGTATTCCTCTGCATCTTGTACTCGGAGATGCTGTAGTTGTGCCTCATAATCCTCAACCCGTTTATCTCGAGCTTTCATGTATTCCACCTGAAATAGCAACATTCCTGTTGACGCATCATATTTTATCTGGAGGCATCCGAAGCCATAACATCAAAAAATACAGGGGGCGCTAACCCTACAGATTCATTCAAATTTTCTGAAAACCCATGGAATTAAAGAAAATTTGATCCTCCACTGGGTATCTTCAAATCAGTAAAATAGTTACTCTAAGCCGGACAGCTATCATTTATTGTAAATCAATTTTAACCTCTTTATCCCGTCTGAGTTGCATCGTTGCGTCCCATTTCTTTCTTTCCTGTTCAACCAACTCTGTTCGCTCCGCCACAAATGCTCTCTAAATGAAGAAGGAAAGAGCGTTAAGTAATTCATTGAATCCATAACCATACTACAAATCCAAAAAAGAAAAATAAAACAAAATTTAAAGTTTACCTACAGACCAAAAGTTCTGATGTATAACTTGAAGTTCTGGATTTGAGTGTTTTATTTTGATTAAAAACATAGAAGACAGACCTCTATTTCTTCTAGTTCGTCGCGGTATGCTTTAGTCAATTGTTTGACTTGCTCATCCATTCGCTCTATCAACATATCTATGTCCTCAGCCTGCTTCTTCAAATCCTGAAAAAAATGTTTTTACCAAAGGAGTTGAATACAATTGGTTTACGTTCAGTTTCACCCCTGGGAAGTCGTTATTGTCATCTTAGAAGGAAAGGAGACAAATGAAAAATAATCAAAGCAGCGAAAGGATTTTACATGTTGGCTGATGTGCGCCAAATAATGATGAATATATGCAAATTAAAACAGTAACCATAGAAATAACGTCACAGAATATAAATAAATATTAGGTTCAGCAGTCAGAAATATACAACAGACATTGGATTCAGCAGAAGTTTTGCAGCCGAGTCCCGAATCCTTAATAATGAATTCCCAGTTTATTTGTAAAATACGGCTAAGTTAGAAAAATGTTTGATACCTTAACGTAATGATCATCTTTTTGTTTGAGTTCCAGTTGAAAGTCGTTGATCAGTTTATTTTTCTCATCAATCATAGCGTCGCATGACTTTTTCTGTTGCATCAACATCTAAGCACGAGCAAACAGTTACTGATATTATAGCAAAATTAATAATGAGTGCGTAGTAATTGGGTAGAGTAACAGCCACCGCTACCGAACTGACGCATGTAAAATGGATTAATAAATATCTATTATTTCGACCTCACATAAGTGTTGAGTAACAATATATCAATGAGGAACTAAATCAGAATTTCTCTGATTTGGGATAAGTTCGATGAAAATTAATCTGACAAAGAATTCACAGCTTACCTCATGAAGATCTTGTGGAATTTCTTTCTGTAATGCCGATTCCCACTTCTTCGTGATCTGCAAAGAAACGCAAAAGTTTCTTGCAGTGAAATAATAATGTGACTCAAAAACATCTAAATATAAGATGCCTCATAATAGTAATGTATTAAACTTTAGTCATTCATGTATTTTTATTTATTATAAACTGGACCTTACTTCTTCAAATCTGTCTGTACCAGCCTTGGCCTCTGCTTCCAATTTTTCCCTCCTGAAATGACCAGATATATATTGCCGCAAGAAACATTAATTATAATTGTCGACATTTTTTTCCATATGCAGGACCACTTTTTGGCGTGTTGCTACTAGAAATAGTGTGCGTCATATCCTCAGCTTTTAGTTTTGAAAGCTCTAAGATGCGACTCACTGTTCTGGTCAGACATGGATGTGTTCTTACCTTTGCCTTTTCGCCTCATCCTCTTCCTTTCTGCGGTCAGACTCCCTCATATCGGCAGCAACTCGTATGTTCGTCACCAGTTCGAAGCCGTCGTCCCTCAGTTTGGTGAGACGCACGCGACTTTCCTCCATCTGCTTGCGACTTTTTGACAACTCCTCCTTAACTTCTTTCTTTTCATTTGGATCTTCGCCCATTTGAGCTCTGTGCATAGAAACATATTTGAAGTCAAACTCTTACCTGCTTATTAAAAGCCATTAATTCTCAACCGACAGACTTAAAATGCATTAATTTCTTTAAAAACAAGTGTGCTAAACCATACACAACCATACACAATTGATTTCATTAAAATCCTCCTTTTTTTAAACTCAGCCATCTCAAATCTACATTTTCTCTGACAACATAAACAAGTTGAAATGATAGCATTGCATCAATTTCCAAGCGTGCGAAGTGCTTCTTTTGAGCAAGATTACTGTTGTGTGGGGGCAAACAACAATCTAAATATCTACTAATATGCTGTCAGAAATATTTGTCTTATGAAGGTAATGCATAATGGTCTAGAAAGCTTAAATTTAAAAAGTAAAGATGAAGAACATGCACCTGAAGTGGTCTGTTTATTGCATGGAAGTCGTCTTATATTTTGTGCTTTTTATTGATGCCTATATTTTGCAAAATAAATTTAGGAATTTCGGTGACATTTCTATCATTTTATCAAATCAACATTTGCTTTGTTATTACCCCTGTGAAAACTTCACTTTGCGCTTAGTTTCTAGATCAGGTCTTCAGCATAAAAAAGAACAGTCATATGAATTAGTACCAGTCTACATGTCCACCTTTTTATCATTGCTGCCTTTTGGATTTATTCTGTATTCAGAAGTTAAATCTAGATTTTTTGACACACAAGATTTTGTTCTATCTGCTTTACGCACTGGTTGGGCATACAATATTCTTTCAAGTTTGAGATATATCTAGGTGTTCAAATTCGGCACAAACCAAGGGAAGAACCAGGACTTCCCGAGGAGCAAGGTCAGGCCTCTACATTGATCTATTTACCATTTACCAAAAACAAAACAAAAAAACATTAAACTAAAGAATTTTTTGTCCGTTGGAGGACAACGTTCGAAAAATTTCCATACAGACCACCACTCAAACAGCACTTTAATTTCTCCCCAAAGCTAACCATTGCATAGATCTAGAGTCTAGATCTAGATCTACCTTTTTTGAGCTTCAAGTCGTCGTTGAATCCTCAATCTTCGGGCTGCAATCCTTTCTTCTGGATCTGCAGAGTCCACAGAGGGACCAGTTTCCTCTTCTTCAGCACTAGAACTCATTTTGTTTTAAATTTAACTAAATTAAAGACTTGTTTGAAAAAATATCTGTCAGATGTCAAAATTTGATGACGGTTGCCAAGATACTGCATACCTGTAAATCCAAACTGGACAAACATGAAAGTAATTTTTAACGCGCAAAAGTTATGCCTCTGTCAGTTTAATCAGCTTTTCTAACAATAAAGTTAAATATTTTTAGAGTTTAGAAATTACATATGTATTATTAAGAACTTTACCTATCATCTTATCTTTTTAACACATACATTTTCTAACTTTATTCATTAAGAAAAGCGCGTACAACTTTTTTTTCGAATCAAGGATCCCACCAGGCAATGACGTCATTTCTTAGTCGAGAAAATTGGGAATAAGCCATGATTTTTTTTTTAAATTGAGAAAACTTGTGAAAAACACAAGATATAATCGACAGCATATTGTTAGACATTACTAGCTTCAAGTTAATTGCTTGTCTGAGTAAGTTTCAAGAGTTGTCTGTTCATTAAAAGTCTGAAAAACGCGACGATTTTAATTTTTACCTCGATGTTTTACTTGTGGAAAGATCGAAGTGCCTCTTGAAATTAGCCTCACATTTTAAACAAGACACTTGGATGCTTTGTACTTCGGTGGTTTTATACCAGATCTTATATTTTCTACACAACTTCCACCTATATGACGATTTTGGCAAAGGGGGCATAATTCTAATTAGTTAACGCGGAAGTGAATCTAGGTCTGGATTCTATTACTTTCTTATGTCACATTGGGCATGATGTACCGGTAGTATAGTCATACACTTCCAATACCTCAAACTTGAAGTTTCTCTGCGAAAGTGTGAGAAAGAAAGCTATTTTGATGTTTTTAGTCTGTGATACAGCCGAGCACGATGCCGGAGATTTTGTTGATCGGTGTGAAATTTGCCGAATACGGAAACAACCTGATAACAGCTACATACAAATTAGTGGTGCTGCTTGCTTGTGCTGGAGCTACAGTGTACGTTACGTCCGTGACAACGGACGAAGATGAACAGGAAAAGGAGAAAAAACTTGCACAAGAGGTAACGAAGAATATCAAAACACAGGTAAGCGTTAAAAATATTTTATAAAAAATATTGTCTCATTAGAGACTACTGCTTTCAATGCATTCCTAATTTAGATATTTGGAATTTTGGCATGATTTTAGTTGTGTGGCTCCTGAAGTGCTCAGGTTACATTTCACTTTGTGTTTTCCGTCGAAAGGCCTTTTGTAAGACTACAATTTGTCCATAACTCAATTTAAAGCAACTTCTTACACCCTAAACAGTCCAGTTATAGGTATGTACTGCAGAATGTCTATTGTGCTGTATGTGATTAAAATATACACCAGAAAACAGACATTTTGTGGTACACACATTTTTCAGTTTAGGGGCGGAACTGAGTGACAGTGGGGAGTTTGTCCTCACCTCAGAATACTACCCTGTACCTCTCCTTGGTCAATTTCCAGCAGGTGTCCTTTTTAGGGGAGGTTGCATGACTTGCATTCAAATCTGTGCCTGTGGTTACATCATTGGACATCTACAACCACCCGATTCCACCTGTGAGAGATCCTTTGTGAGTTCATGCAACAGACCTTTAAAGAGTCAATGGCTGTCTTTGGAAATGCCGAAGTTTTCTACTTTAGCGAACTTCGTAACTTCAAATGAAGTTCCAAAACACTGCTTTTTGGACTAGTAGATGTAGTTAAGTTTTTATTAGACTGAAAAACCGGGGCAAAACTGGTTGCCTCTTCCGAAACAATTACCCAAGATGCACTACTTCTAAACAAATGCTTTCTTGAAGGTATTTTGGTATTTCTGAACTTCAAAACATGAATTTCCAAGGACACTTTTTCAACTTCCGAAGTTCGGAAGCAATTTCCAAACGCAGCCACTTTCTCACCATGAGGAAAATAGGTTGCTTTGCTCTTTTTTGTTGCAATTCAAATTTCCCTCAATATACCGCGCCAATCACTGCAATCACGTGTTTTCGATGAAGCGCTTTTTGGGACTAAGATTAAACGTCTACATTCCGTTTCCCCATTTGTTTTTTCCTCAACATATTTTCCACACAAACAATTTTTCAACATTTCGGATACATCAGTTTTGTCGTACACTGATTATGAATTGTTTACGTTTAGAAAGGAAAACTAACTCATTTTATTTCTTTAAATGTTTAAATCTTGGTTGTGTGAACTTAACTGCACTAGGTCATTTTGTTCAGCGGATTTTAGCACCTAACTGCACCAAATAAACAAATATCTTGCATAGTTAGATTCAGATTAGGAAAACAACAGTAGTAGAAACGATTGCCGGTGTTCAACAAACTAAATCTGGCACAACTTTCCAGTTAAATTTACAGAATTTAAAAATACAATGTTCAATAAACATCAAATCAAGCCAGTATTCTATCATTTT
>JBCAUG010007126.1:14103-25570 GCA_038406175.1 Haplosyllis leylae | reverse complement strand
GTACCCCCCCCCCCCTGTGAACGGACAGACACCTGTGAAAACATTACCTCCTCTCGTACTACGTACGCGGTCGGTAAAAACACGGAATATATCTACCAGACTACTGTTGCTCAAATTAGGCAATTACATGTACTATCAATCTTACGTTAGCATATTTATGAGGCTCTGGCAGACAGCATGTAATCTCGTAACTAATACTAAGCTTCTTTGAGGTTCATTTGATTCGATAGGTTCAAATCCTATGCTTGAAGACGGACTGTTATGTACAACTGTATCTGAAAGAGATAACGTTCCTGAGTTTACAACAAGAAGTGTTTACCTTCTGCATAATTATGTTTTTCTTCGGGTGCATGTGATTTACAAAATAAAAAGATATTTTCTCCCTGGGTCGTTATTTCATCACAAGACAATTCATTACCACAGGCACTAACATGAATTAAGATGGTATATTACAAACTTACTGATCTCAAATTCTTGGTAGAGTTTGTCAACAGTGTCGTGCAACGTTCCAATCAGTTTATTGCAGTACGCTGTCCAAGATTCCACGTGTTTAACACCGAGGTTTCCTCCACCTCCACATCTTCCAAGCACGGCAAAAGCACGTGCCGCTACCTGGACGAGTTAACAATAAATCATTTTTTTAAGATGTGCAAATATCTTTCTTTGTTCCGTGCTTGAGTTAATTGTTTGTCATTGCATTAAACAGAGGGTTGCGGGGTTCTTGTTCTCACTTTTCCCAGTTTGGCTCCACCACTTTGGAGTTGGTGCTGTTCATAGCAGTGGTCAACCCCAAACCCGATTAACAAAGAATTGCATTTGTTCTACACAAGAAGAATATTTTTAACCAACAATCAGGTCAGCAATCCATAATGGCATGGAAATTACAATGCACACGCCTTTTTTAAAACTCTCCAAGTTCTATACAGTTGTACGTACTTCCACAAAGTCAGTGGTTTCTCCGCTCAACCATGGAGTTATAAAACTTTCAATTTTTGTCTGCAAGGTAAGTGAATATTTCAAAATGTATCAAAAGAAAAATTAAGGATGAATCAATCCATGAGCAAGCTTCGGATATTTTAAACAAAACATTCGTTAACATGAACAGCATCGTTTCTCTAAAATTGAAATTAATTTACATTTAAAATAAAAAATACAATTAATTAGTTATATCTGAGGATCTAATTACTTAGTTACATATGACAACTAGACTGGTGAAATCCGAGTTTCAATGATATACCGTATATGTCGCAAACAAGGCGCACTGCACAAAGACCTATTTTTAGAAGTGCGCTTTATTTACAAAAGCCTGTACCTAGTCATCCACAACATGCGGTTAGTTTTATTACCCTCCTGCAAGAAAGTAGGCCATCTTACAACTGCAGACAGCCTGTACTTTGTACTGGGCAGCAAGGCATCCAAAGAGAAAGTCAGAAATTATTACACAGATCATTTCAAACTCAAAGTAGTTAAGTTTGCTGAGGAAAATAGCAAGTTGAAAGCATCAAAAGGAAGCTTTCCAGCAGATCACTGACAAAAAGTTCGTAAGTTATGATGGCAAAACTTTCCATAAATCAGCTGAAAAAAGGGGTGCGCTATAAAAAGAGCATGCGCCTTGTTTGCGACATATACGGTATGTTATGTTACCTTGTAGTTTCCACAGGGTCCTGGAAAGTGGGCCATACAATTCGCCAAACATTTCATCGCTGACTGCAGCCACTGAAAGGAAAAAATCGTTTACCAGTTCAAGACATGAGGGAATGATGATCTAAACTACTACCTCTGAAGAATCGGACTTCTGTTGTTAATTTTCCAAAAACAAGAAAACAAGGCAAATATTACATGATGTTGAGCAGCAAGGAGAACTGGCAACAGCGTTGGTACAAAACTAGTTGAGAATTCCCTGTTTATTTCAGAGAATGTTGTTGCGGACTGCAACAATAATTCGACAACACAACAGCACATTTCATACACCATTACACTATTGTGTGACTGCAAGAAATACATATGAGAATGAATTTTAAGTAATTGATGGAAACTGCTGTGTGGAACTGTGACGAGAGTCCTCTGACAAATATGGATTCGGGAACGAACTACAAACAAATCATTTCGGTTCAAATAGCTTACCTGAAGTATTCCTATCAACAGATTAGTCCACGTTTTAACATGTTCCATTAAAGCTTCTGTGGTACATTGCTGCAGAAATTTGTACAACAACAACAATCCTTCCAGTCTGAAATAAAATCAAGGCACGTTACAAAAATGTGATAATTTAAAGCAACAATGTTACCCGCTACCCAAATGTGGTTTCTTCTGCAGCTTAATTCCAGGAATAAACTTAATTCTGTCTGCTTTCTTCCATCAACTATACACAAAAACTACTCATCTATGAATAGAGATCTACCTCGTTGCACTAGAGTTCAGACATATATGTATTTGGCTCACGAGTTCATTCATACAGCTCTCTTTCTGAAAAACAAACAACATATTTTACAAGTTACTTTCAGTGAGGTGGAATAAAGCAGCCTTTTAGTTGCAGAAGGCCTATTTGCAGTACCAAAGGAGGCAAGATCAAACGGTAAACGCACTGATCTTATCGTCTATGTCGTAGGTTGCATTTGGAAATTGCTTCTGAACTCCCTAACTACAGTGTCCTTTTAAACCTACATTATGAAGTTCATAGGTCCCAGAATACCTTCAAGAAAGCATTTACTTAGAAGCAGTGCATTTTGAGTAATTGTTTGGGAAGAGGCAATCAGTTTTGCCCTGGTTTTCAGTCTAATAAAAAACTTAGCTCATCTATTAGTCTAAAAAGCAGTGTTATGATACTTCACGTCAAGTTATCTATTAGTCTAAAAAGCAGTGTTATGACACTTCATGTCAAGTTAAAGTTCCCTAAAGTAGAAAACTTCGCCATTTCCAAATACAGCCATTGATCTATATCTAGTATGTACATAATGCAATCACTTTACTAAACACATTAGAATCTACATCACTTTCAAGTGGAGTCATTTCACAGGAGTTAGATCCAGATCTAAGCATGTTAGACGTCTACCTGTACTCCAAATAGCACATTTTTATGTGCGGCCGCAATAAAAAGACTGTAATGGTTTTTGTGTGATTCATTTCCAATAAATTCTCTGCCTACATTGGATAATACCAGATCCCTAGTACCCTCCATGGTTTTCTGCAATTTCAAAGTTGCTATTCTATTGTTAGCCTAGTTCTTTTGTATGTTAGGATAATAAAAAGCCTATTATCGTTCACTTTCACATGTCGAAATAGTCTCTAAACTATTAAAGTGCATTTAGAAACTCTTTTGTCTGATATATATCAACATCAAACAACTTTAATTTGATCTCAGATTCAAAAATAAACGAAGTGAAAGTGACCCAAAGCAATAAAAAATAGCAATCAAATATATTTCGAGACTCTAGATCCATCACATGACCGATCAAAATGGAGGAGGACCAACCGCTTTTGGACAAAAGCCATGAAAATGAATCGGATGTCGAATTGTCAAAATGTGACGCAACAATTTGTTGTGATCCGCGCAGATTCTTGCACAGATATTTGGTTCTCATTATCATGTGTTTCCTTAGCTTTGGTAAGTGATAATGTCTTTCAAAATCCCGGTTCGTGTTGTTGCCGTAGATCTAGATCTATCCTCAGTTTCCTTTGCGTCATACTCAAATCAATATCTAGGTCTACCGTACTGTAATCTAGTCAGCGTAGTAGGTCTAAATCTAGTGTATGTTGTTGGTGAGGTGGTGTGGAATTGAATAGTTTGTGAAATCACTTGATCACACACCACACAGTCAGTTGTGGACTACAGTAAAATGTTTTCAAGGACCACTTTGGCGTGGTCACCTTATAAAGTTAAGCATATCGAAATGTTGGAATATTTTCGAAGAAGATGCACAGAAAGAAGAAAGACTAAAGACATGAAAAATAGACGAAAGTGTACGATGAAGAAGCATCATCCTAATGATATGGTTCGATGTAGCCCAAAGACAGATAGGCCCCGCATAAGCCTTATGTACACTGAAAATTTTGTGCGAGCCACGTACAGACAGAAGGCAGTGGTCCGAGATGGCCACAGGATTCAGAAAATTACCTTGTGCTCTGTCCACGAATATTCTGTCAAAAGGGTGTACACCTTGCTTGAGCCCCAAACTTAAGACAATTACTTGAAATTATCCCCGTTCTCTGTACAGAAGGCAGCTCAGCGGACTTAGAAAATAAATGTTTCAAGTAGTAGGTTATGGACTCATGGCATAAATGTTCGAAGGACACGGTGAAAAGTCCCAACAACGTACTTAAATCTAATGGCAAAATTGAACGGAAAAATTCAAATAGACAAATGATAGAATATTTTAAAAAGTAAAACAGATGTCATTTAAATTTGTTTTAATGTCATCCCATATTTCTAACAGCAAATCTGTTGCCACATCCAACAAGAGAACGGTTGCCATTTGATTTGGAATTTGAAAGGCCCATAAGAAATTAATTAAGAAACATCTGGAAATCTGCTGAAAAATCCTAGAAATTTATGGAATTTTGTCAGTTCCAAAGGTATGAACCCTGATCGAACGCATTCTTTTCGTGGAGGTATGAATTGGTTTTATAATACATCGGAAGAGGGAAGGGGCGGTTTGCGTACTATTACAGTGCGACATCAACCACCAAATGGTGAATGTGATAGACTGTGCTTGGCTCACTAATTTTAATTTCCAGTAGTACTGGAAATAACTTTTTAACGTTCAAGCGACTTTTGATTTAATATTATTCAATATGATTAAATAAAACGATGCTCTGTTTTCTATTTCTAGGAAGCTACTTTTGCTATGATAATCCGGGTGCTTTGCAGGATATTATCAAGAGAGATATGAAAGTTTCAACGTCCGAATACATGACATTGTATGCCTGGTATTCGTGGCCAAATGTGGTATTGTGTTTCTTTGGAGGTTTTCTCATCGATAAAGTTTTTGGTATTAGGATGGGCGCTATCATATTTGCAGCTTTTGTAACTGCCGGACAGGTACGTATGAATATGCTGGCATTTACCAAATTTCTTAAGAAAAAACTTGCAAATAAGTGAGGGATAATAATTGAGCCTATACCATTTCGTGAAAATTCCTACAGAAACATCAAGACAGCAACTTCTTGATTATTCGTGGTCATTGAACTGATCTTTAAGTAGGAATGCAAAACAGATTAATATTCAGAAAGTCGATAACCTAACTCTTCAATTTCATAACATGGTTTTTGGTTTTAAATGAAGTTAAAAAATAATCAATAGAAATCTTTTACACTTTCAATCCAGTTGGTATTTGCACTTGGGGCCACTTTAAACAGCTTTGCTCTTATGGAGGCCGGCAGATTTATATTTGGGTGAGTAAAGTATTCAGAGCTTGTTCACAGATAAAGCAACCAACATTTTCTTATCCACAATTAAGCTCTGCAGTGATCGTAACGTTAATGAAAAGGCAAAATATTGTTCCTTTAAGGCCCGATTACACTAAGCGTCAATGATTGATTTCAAGCGTGTACACATAAAAAGGAATTCATACATTAATTTATATCATTAGAACCATTGTACATTACCATAGACAATTTGGGGCAAGGTGCAAAATGATTGAGCAAAGGAATTCAATTTGCATTCATCTTGTTCAGACTCGGTGGAGAATCCTTAGCTGTTGCTCAGAATACTTATGCTGTGAGTTGGTTCATGGGGAGAGAATTAAACATGGTGTTTGGACTTCAACTCAGTTTTTCTAGAGTTGTAAGTAACTTTTCTTGTCTTATTTCAAATGTTGACCCACAATCCTTTGAAGTTGCAAAAACACAACTTACTTGTATTGTATGCAGTATATCCTAATGATAATCCCATTCGAGGATTTTTCATGTGAAAAATATTGAAAGTTAAAAATTCTTCATCATACGTAGGGGAGCACAGTCAATTTCCTAAGTATGGAAAAAATGTACGACTGGGTGGTAACATTTGCAGGTGGTATCGGACACAAAACATTAGGAATATGTTTATTTATAGGTGAGTAATTGTTTCTGTTTACGTCAGCACTGCATTCAACATTCTAGGAACTGTGTAGAAAAATAATGGCACAGTCTCACACTTCTAAGAATAAATAGACCTCGAAAGCAAGTAACTTGGCTTGAGCCATAATTGTGGCACATTCTGAGTAAGCCTTTGTGTCTGGTTATCTGCTAACAAATTATGTTATGTTGTAAATTTTTAGCCGCAGTCTTTTGTGTTTTGTCTCTGGTTTGTGCACTTGCACTTGCTTTTATTGACAAGAGAGCAACCAGAATATTACATAAGGACAAAGCCCAAACTGGTGAGTGGCGTATCAGTTGTTCACACATAAAGTTAAAAATATATATGAAATAAAAACAATTTTTACGAATGCTGGTAAACATGAGTTTTTAGTCGCGCCTATTCCTGAGCAGAGCGACTTATCTTCTCACTGTGGTGTTTGTTTGCTTGTGGACAGATTATTTTACGCAAGAAATTAACACCAGCTGGCCTCAAAGATACTCCTTAAAGACACCTTTTCGGTCTTAATGATACTCTGTCTTGGGCTTAAGATACTTTACAGGAAGTTCTTATTGATACTTTTTGCAATAAATTAATACCAGGTGACTCTATCCTGGGCTTAATGATACCTGGCAGGAAGTGCTTAAGTACACTTCTGAGTATCATTAATTAAGGAGTATCAGAGTATCAATAGCAAAATCTTGTGAGATTTGGCAGGAAATGAGATGTGCCAGAGATTTGTTAACAATACTTCAGGCGTGACATAATGCTGATAAGCATTCCCGTTTCTTGTGTCTGAAAAATGAATAAATTTTTTACGCAGGTGAAGTAATAAAATTTACGGACGTCAAAGATTTTCCACTCACATTTTGGTTACTTAGCATCATATGCGTCGCTTACTACGTGACGGTGTTTCCCTTCATTGGTTTAGGCCTGTAAGTCACAAATACACATCACACAAATATAAATTCTCGATTCAATTAAGAAATACGCGTAATAATAATGAAAAGCAAATATTAGTCATGCACACTATAATTAATAATAATTCATCTTAGTTAATGTATCTAGTTTTAGGTATCATGTAATCCGTATTTCTTTTTAGAGTTTTCTTTGAAATGAAGTTCGGATATAATCCCTCCAAAGCAGACAGCGTCAATAGTATAGTGTACATACTGTCTGCGGTAGCATCGCCCGTATTTGGTTTCTTCATTGATAAAACGGGGAAATCTATATTCTGGATCATCGCAGGAATTGTATTTACCCTGGGTTCACACGCTATGTTTGCATTTACTTTCATTGAACCTTATGTGGGAATGGTAGGTGTTCAATCGGTGTTAATTTAATTACATTTTATTTGTACCATTTCATCTTGATGGACAAACGTTCATTATTAATCTAGAGGCATATGCGTGCGTATGTATGTGGTCTTTTATTTCTGGATTATTATTTTGGAATACAGGTAATTATGGGGCTTGCATATTCGGTCTTAGCCAGTGCACTCTGGCCCTTGGTAGCGGTCGTTTTACCAGAACATCAGTTGGGAACTGCCTATGGGATGTAAGATCGCTTTAGTTCTACCTGATATTTTACGTTTTTCAAAGCTAAAATTTCAACAACTGCCTGATCCCTGCACATGCGACATCACATTAATGCTGTGTTCACACTGGACGACACCGAGATCGATAATGAGACCTATGAAATGTCTGAGCCAATGGCATCAGTGATATTGTCTCGGTGCGGTGTGAATACCTTCATACAATTCTATGTAAGCCATTTTAATCAGTCTCGCTATCTGTCTCGGTATCAGTCTCGATCTCGCTCAGTGTGAAAACAACACCATAAGTGTAATATTAATGGACTTTTTGTAACTTTTTTTCAGTATGCAATCAGTACAAAATTTAGGACTAGCTGTGATATCAATAGTTGCTGGTAAACTGGTTGATTCCAATGGTTATTTAGTATTGGAGGTTTTCTTCCTCGCCTGGTTATGCTGTAAGATTTTTTACTCCTGAAAAGTCGTTTTTACTAGTGCCCTCTCAAGAGCGAAGCGGCTTATCTGCTGACTATGGTGTCCATTTGTAGTTCTGCACAGCTGTACGTCTGTCTGTAGAGTTACACCTTCCGAAACTGTCACCGTCGCCGTACCCGTCACTGTCAAGGTTTATCATTGTGACAATGGTGACAGACCGTTTGACTGGCAGAATTGGTTCTGCATCCATTCTGCCAGTCAAAGTGCCCGTCACCATTACCACAGTGATAAACCTTGACGGTGATGGGCATGGTCACGGTGACGGGGTCGGAAGGTGTAAAGGGACCTTTACAACATTTCCAATATTCAAAATTTCATTGGATTTCAAATTTTTTTATAACCCTAATGAGTTATCGGACATTTTGAGCAACTTTGACCCCCTCCCCCCACTGGATTTGTTTTTTTCGGATCTCCTTCATCTTTCTTTCACCCTTTATATCTGAATCAATTTGTCTATTTACCTACCTACAGCTAAGTTACGGTTAAATTAAATCGCAGATTGGGATGGGGCGCTGCAGAATGTTGGTAAGCATTCTTGTTTGCAATATGTTCATTTAGGCCCATAATTAATTACTATTTCACGATCGATTTTAGTGGCATTGATAGCGGCTGTTGCTTTGTACCTTTTCGACGCTGCCTATGGAGGGAAACTTAATTGGTCTGCGAAACAGAAAGCGTTGCATGCTCAAACACTCAAGTAAGTTTACTCCAAAATCAGTGAGCTAGGAAGGACGAAGTTCCGTTGGCTAAATTGAATAAACAAATTACAGAAATAACCGCTAATGTATCTTTCCATTTCCCCCATGGTTTTGATTACAATTGCATCATTATGCTGGGTTCAAAAGTTTATGTAAATTCTCGTGAAGAAAACAAGGCATACTTTTCAAGCCACATGGGACATTTTTAGGTATCAATGATCTCGGTTTTAATAAACAGTTCCTTACTCTTTTTTAAAAAAATTCCGTTTAAATAAGTGAGGACAAATGATACACATCCAATTATATTTGCAAAAAGAAATTGTGTCTATTCTGTTTAGTATTGTTTTATTATATATCAAGAGAGTGTTGTCATTTGGGCCCAAACAGATGTAAAATGTATTACAATTTTGTCTGGCTGTGTACCTGCTGCATAGTTTCAAGCAACTCAAGGTCAACACATTTAAATTCCTAAACTTGATGACATTAAAATTTATTATTTGACAAATATTAATTACTATATTTATGAATAGCATGGTTGATCAACCCGATGAATTGAAAATCGTGGATAAAATATAACGATGTTTCGATGTTACTGCATTCCCCTTACAGCGAGTAAAAACATACAAAAGAAAATGCTCGTAGTAACCGAACTTTTGAGCATTGCTGTCAGTGATTTTGACGCAGAGAAATCGCCGGGAGCCCAATGTAACTCCTTGTAAGTGTTTATCAATTTCTATTGAAATTTTAGGGAGGAGTAGGAATGAGAATATATAGATCTGCTGTAAAGAAAGTGCATCACTTGAATCAGAGTAAATGACCAGTCACGATTTTTTGTCGAAGTTTGAGTTTCACGTACACGAAAATATTCCCACATTTCACGAGCTTGCTGTTTCAATGTACTACATCTTCGCAAGTGTTTTCTTCTGATTGTACAAAAGAATGGATTTTGTGGAGCCGAGACAAGTTTTTGTGATCTTTGTGATATCATTTTAGATTAAGCTGTTTTCCCACGTGTTCCACGTTTCATGTAATTCGTTATACGTCAAACGTTAACAATGTAAATATTTGGTGTACCTAAAACCATTTTCCACCTTCAGAAAAACTGCAAATGTTTTAATTTTTAAAGGCAACCATAATACGTTTGACTGCTATCATGTACGATTTTTTGTATTCGTTCTACATTGAAATAAATCTACAAAGATGCAAAAGATACCATATTTTCATTTGTGGCCATGGATGGCGTAAACACAAGAAAGACCGGACATCGTTCGATAAATTATATTTAATAGTTAAGTAGCGAGAGCACAATTACATGAACGGTGCTTGGAATATCGCAACATTCTTTAGACCAAAAATATATCAATTGAACAGTTGCGAAATGACTCAAAAAGCTAAGTTTACGTAATCTGCAGATTGGATTCCTTTTTCACTGAAGCCAAACATTAATTACCGACCACGTATGTATTGCGACTGAAGGTAATGTTCTCACCGATGTTTGTGCACAGAATGGGGGTACCCTGGTCCAGGTCATCCTATCTGTGGGGGGGGGGGGAGTACCCTGTTTCGGGTCATCCTGTCCGAGGGGAAGGGGGGGGGGGTCGCCTGAACCAGTCATCCCCCACCCTGGCCGGCATTGCTGTCCTATTTGAGCCGTATTTCTAAAACAAGACATTTTGTTCGGATCACTGCAATAAAAATCAAATGTTATGTGAAGTAATCCACAAAGTACTACCATGCAACTAGGTAATTATTTAGTAAACACAGAAGAAAATAAATTCCTCTGTTTAAAAGCTACATAAATTCTATCAATGTACACTTTGTACAGTATTTACATTTAAAACAAAAAGGCCACTGGACTGGTACTTAATAATAAAAGAGTATGATTCGAGTAAGAATTTCTGGTATGTATGTGGACTTGTGCTAGTGCTACAAGAAACGATCATTGTGAATTCAAGATATATTATTTGATCATAAAGAATAATATTATTACAGCACCATAACTCCACAAATTTAAGACTAGACAATAGTAGTATTCGCATCTATTGAATACCAACCATATTTGAACAGTTGACGCTTGCAATTGAGGCGTCAAACATGCAATATATATCTTTGTGGTGTTTGTTCTAAAAAGTTTATCGTATCTCTCGTTAATTTTTTAGCTGGTACGGTGTACGCACTACAATTTCCTAGCAAAACTACTCTGATCAAAAGCAATGTTCTGCTATCTTTATGTTTTTAGCAATGCTAATTATCTACGGAAGTATTTTCTTCATTTACAGGTATGACAAGAAGAATAAAATTTTAATCACAAAGTCAGTAACAAAATAACCTTTCCATTTGTATCTGAAGAAACTATCAAGTACAAACGATACTTGGAAGCTTAGATGTTGCCGCAATGGAGAGATTCCCACATTAACAATATCACATAATTTTTATTCCCAAGCAAAGAAGAATTACAAAGCGGAGATAAGTACGCGTATCTAACACTAATGTACGTTTTTCCTTTGATGAATCTGAATATAAAATTACTCAGAATACAGCCAATGCCGTTCCAACCTTGTAGGAACCCATTACAAGTCAAATAAATCTTGAGAGTCCCAATGCTACTGCTATCGTGTAAGGTTGCCACTGTTATTTCATTTGCACGCAAGTTCACTGAGACTAACATTCCCTGTTTAAAAAAAGGAG
>JBCAUG010007126.1:0-14093 GCA_038406175.1 Haplosyllis leylae | reverse complement strand
TTCCTTGGGGAAAAAAAAAAAAAAACCCCCCCCCCCCCCAAATGTGATTCACAGAGTTTATCCGCGATGAATTGCTGTATCGCTATATTAGCAGAGTCAAACTGCTACCAATACAATATGATATCTTCGAAGACTTTCGAAAAATGACTTTTAAAAACAGGTTGGCAAACGATGGATATATCGACGTAAATTGTTCATGAACCTGGTTTACTGTGATTGTTGAAACTAAGTGCTATTACCATTTTACGACAAAAAAAAAGGTTTTCCCTCACTCCCACGTACATTTTTCCAAGTGGCAACCTTATCCAATGAAAACATTTAATGTTTCTCAGCTTACGTTTCTGGTTTGAGAATGCAAGATAATTTCAAATTAATCAGGAAAATAAAAATTTATCATTTTGCGTAAGTATTTCACATCGCTCTGTAGATCTGTGGACATATATAAATTTTGTACCGAGGTTCGGTTCTATGTACAATTGTTCAAATATTACTTTTATCTATTGTACACCAGGTTTATTTGTGTTTGCTACTCTTCTTATGAGCATGAGGAAGTCTGAGGGGTTTACCTCGCAGTGCTTCTGCTTCTTGGAATCTTCTGAAGAAAAAAATTAGAAAAACATTTTCATAAATTTTTGATAAACATTTTGGGTATGAGGAACTCAAAAGGGCACATTGCTTCCAACTTCAGTGTTTATGGTCATAATCTATGTTTAATTCAAACATTTCTTTCAGAGGACCAGAAATTTAAAAAAATGTAAATCCGTCCTCAGAAAAGACAATTACCAGAAATTAAGAAGTGGTAGTTTACTATTCTCGACAAAAAACACCCACAACTGTGATTCATGCGACATTATAAAATTACAAATTGTCTGAAATTGTTTTGACATATTGCTTAATTTCATCGCATACATGAGAAGACAATTACCTGGTTAAATCCTCGATATCAACCAATTTTGAATCTTGTTCCATGTGAAGATTATCTCGGTCAACTAACAACTGCATCAGTTCTTCATTCAAGTCTGAAACACAGAACATCCTCCGTTTCATAAAAAGTAGATGTAATACTTCAGAACAATTTTTTTAACTTAAATTTTAACTGTGGTGTTCGACTTTTTAAAAATGTTAATGGAAAACTTACTTTCAATCTGGGTGTGCAAGTCATTGACAAGCACCTGTAGTTGAGCAACGTTCATATCCCTCAGGCCTTGGGTGGCTGCACGCTTTTTTAAATCTCTTACAGGAAGACCGACCTAAGTGACACAATGTACACTATCACTTAAAATCTGCTTCACATGAGGACTGTTTCAAAATCACTGGCCACAAGGGCGTCAAACTGCTGAGACGGAAAGAAGGAGGTCTTTTTCACCAAGGGTTATTACAGGGCCAAAGCAGCTCAACGCGTCTTCTCTGCTCTGATAGCCTCCATTGATTTGATGGTGTAAATTACACTAATAGGTAAGTTGATGGCGATAAAAGGATAAGACTACCAAGCATCGGTTTAAGCTTGGATTAGAGTTTACATCAACCACTTAACCGCTGCAGAACATAATGTCACTAAACTCGGTAAGATGGTGTCCAAGGGATTAACGGATCAAACTACAATCTAGACGGTGATCAATACAATAACCCCTCAGGTAGTCAACCACTCTCGCCATCAACTTCTTATCCACCTTCAATTTTAATGTTTTTCCCCTCAAATGAAGATGTTAGTTCAATATCAAAACGAATATTCTCGACACTTCCAAGATGAACATCTGATTTATACGCGACTTTAAATCCAAAAGTGTGAGGTTAAATGCCAAGCAGCAATGGCGGGTATATGTCTTTTTTTTCTGAACCAGAAAAGATAGAGGAGTTCTGCTGAATTATTTCCCACCTATGAAAAGCGATAACACTCGAATGAGGAAGGTAAGTGCCTTTACTGCAGACTTCTTATTTGAAAGTCGCCTAACCCCAGACTAGGTTTAGTGGCTCTCCAGCAACAACACAGCTCCTTCGGTTATTCAGTCAGATTGCCAACACTTCAATTCAACCGACAAGTTTCTGGTTTCGAAAAGAATGGAATCTCGGTCAGGACTCCTCCGCCCCAGCTTTCGTTTTCTGTCGTAACATAGGCGAGCACAACCATAGACCATTACTTTTTGCTTTCAAGCCAAAAAAGTATATTTCCTGGAAACTCCCCACTGCATGTTGCAATTTCCAATTTAGCAATTACAGTTCCAATCAAATTTTATCTAAACTGAAAGGTTGTCGGGTACTACACCAATTTTAATGGAGTGTTATTGACAAGAAGTCATGTTCCTTTGTCATGTACGCCCATTAAGTGCTTCTCTGGTGAAAATTTGTAGTGGCAGGCAGTGTTTCGGTTTGGCTAGGTTGAGTTAGCAACAAAGGACATAAAAAATATTGACAATAAATTGCTCTTTGTTCGGAGACGAAGGCTAAATAAATGTATTTACTTTAAGTGCACTCAAAAATGCATCCACATGTTCAAAGCGTAAAAAAGTTTGCATATCTTCAGTGCGAGTACACTACTGTGTTGGAATAAATGTCCGATGTTGAACGAAATGTTTTGGATGAAAAGCTGTCTGTGCATTGCTTCTTTATTGTGCATCTGTCACCCTTTGATTGCATATGACATGCCGAATACCAATGCGCTCCTTACACAAATAACGCTGCACAACGGAGTTTGAGTCAACATCGCATGAGTATATACATTTTACTTCAATGGCGTGTAACTGGCTCAGTTCTGTTGATTCATATCGATCAGAGACCGAAAGGAAACAAGTCTCTGAAAATGTTTCTGTGAATTCCCCTGGTATTCAATACAAAACTTTAAAACTGTAGTTTCAAAAGTGCAAATTAATGTCTGTTTTGTTCATTTTCATGAATATAGTTTCCATATTTTGTCCAAATATCTAATAAAGAAACCACGTAAATAATCTACTTCTTGCACCAAAACCAGAAAATGAAATAGAGTTAAACAGAGTAGATGCAGTTAATCAATTCGTTAATGAAATTTCTGTGGCTCATGCACCCAGTAATGCAAAGGGACTCCTGTAATTTGATAACAACACGTTAAAAATATGTTCTGCTCTCTGAATGTTCGGCAGTGGCGAAAACACTATTTGATAGCAGTCAACATAAAATCTTATTAGTGTTTTCAGCTGAAGAAATCAATGGAAATTGTTTTTTTTACGGCACCGCAGGGGTATAACGTTTGGATAACAATGTAACATTTTTGTATTCGAAGCTCATCACTTAATATAGTTTGAGTCCTCGATGAGACTCTGAGGAATATAAATAATCAACAGAAGTGGCGTACTGAGCGGAAGCTGTTACGGCTGTTCGCTGAAGCATAATTGCATAAATCAACATAGAACAGAACCACGCGTCACTGAAGGATATGTGCTGTTTTAACCGATAACTTGCCCAGAAAAACAGGATTAAAGTTCTGTTCTGTCAAACGTCTGGGAATACTTATAGCCACAGACCCATTATACTGGCTTCTTACAGTGAGCACGGTATGAAAGAATATTTAACCTTCTCAGGAGCCGCTTCACAGACATTTAAATGAAGAACATGAATACAGTGGGCAATGAACAAATTAAACGAATTGCACTCACAGCCGCTTTCGACTCATGTCATGCACGATATTTCCATATGAAGGTTGTACGAAGGATTATCACGGCATCTTTATCTGTAAGGACAATATTTCCCTTGTGGCTCACTACACTACCAATATTGTGACATAGCTCGCCTCCATATATGTGAGAAGTGGATTTATATTCAGTGGGGGTAATCAGAGATGGTGAATACAATGGTGTATAATAATTTCATTGATGATTCATAGAAAGTCGACACAAATGCAACATACTTGATGATAAATATGCCCACAGCAGCGTCTTGGTATGCTTTGCAGTGATGGTAATTTTAATACAAGGACTTTATTAGCAGTAGTATTAAGGAAGAGGTAATCATTTAAGATTGGGTGGGGGTGGGGGCGGCGGAGGAGGTTAATCTTGCCAGCTTCCTCTCGGCGCATGTTTGGGGGTTTGTGTAATTTAGTAAATAACCAGTGCGGTCTTCACGACCTATATTCGGAATAACAATATTTTATCTTTTGTAAATGTACCTGCATTATTAATGTCCAAGATGAATGAAATTCACAAGTATGCAATAAAGACAACTGTATTGGTATTGACAGCTGCTGGCGTGAGAATGTTTGTAACTTACCACTTCTGCTTGCGGTGATTTTTTCATCTGCTTCTCCACCATGAGTTGCATGTGAGCCATCGGTCGCACCTAAAATGCAGAAATGATACATGCAGTGTTACTACATCAACTGCAAGAGATATTTTCAATAAGATACATTCAAATATTTCTTTTTCCTGAAATAACTCTATCATGGGAGGAGGAGTTAAAATTATGAATTCCATCCCCACAAAGATGTCTGCCGGAAGGGATTCTCCCAGCATAGAAAACGCATCATACAACCGTACTTGATATCTACAAACAGTTCGAAATGAAGCCACACCTGACTATTCTGTATTTAATCAGGAGTTTGCGTGCAGTAACCGATAATTTAGTATCTTTAGTATCTATTTAAGTCTAATCCAACTGAAAGTAATCCAAAATCAAACTCCTTGTTGCCCATTTACCAATAGTGGGCACCAGATAGAAAAATCACCAGACACCTCTTTTGCTCTGCATGTCTGCAGCCGTAATCAACCGTTCTTTTGTCAAACCTTTTTTGAAATGTCAGATGACAGGTACGTGATTAACGTACGTACAGCATTTGACCAAAATGCTGTTGTAAGTTTACCATTATTTATGTATGTACTTTCCTGAAAATCGAGTATATCATTGTAGATAGTCATTGTATGTTCTGAATACCCCAGCTTCATGAACTCTTTGGGCCTACTGACATTCGAAAAAGTGGTAATTTTGGAAGTGGTCATGAAGAGGGCTATGAATCTGGCTTTACAACCAAATGTTAAATGCATGACTTTTTAAACATTAGAAGTGCTATTTAGTCTGGACACATACCTCTTCTATGCCAAGGATGCTTGAGCCCCTCAGTATACTCACTGGGACAAGGGGTCAATTTATATCAAAAGCCATAGTGAGAAAAAAAGGTCAGAGTCATTTGAGAGCACCTTTGTATGCCATCTACTCAGTAAGTTATTAGATGATAAATACCTGAGTCTCCCAGATGATAACCACTTGTATTATGCTACCAGTGAAGACACTAGAGGGTAATTGTGTAGAAAAGAAAAGGCAGCATTCTCAATCAAATACCCACTTGTCCACCTATTTAGGGAAAGAGCATGTTCTTTCCCTGAGTGGGAAACCTGCTAGTTTTTAATGCAGCCCTGAATTTTTCAATCAAAAGTGTGCAGAATTAAGTTCTGAATTGAATGGTACCATTGGGAGGTCTCTATGATGAATATTAAAGGAGCTAGAGCCATTTAAGTGTTCCAAGGTATGAAAGTACCAAAAAATCCACTTCCAGGCTGAAAGAGTTAATCTTGGTTTAATATCCATGCTGCAAATATTTAGAAATTCACTACAAAATTGTCTTTAAAAAAGAATTACCCAACACCGTTATTTGAAGTAAAAAGTAAAAACATTCGTGTTTATTAAAATATAGTTATTTTCGCCTCACAAAGGAAGTTAGCTGTACACTTGTTATTACATAATTTATCAAGTGCAGGAGATGAGTTGGGGAACTTGATATTTAACATCGAGAATAAAAATTCCAAAAAAGAATAGTAATAAAACATTTTAATTTTGAAAAACACAGTGGGAAATATTTAGTAAATTTGTTTGTCTGAAACATGTCCGAAACATATAATACTTAGCTCTGAGTTCGTATATGTACGGATATATTAAGCGCATAGTACTGTAGTATTGTTTTTGACATTGTCAAGTAGGAAAATCACGAACTTAGCGTGGCAAACATTATGTTTTGAAGAACATCTAAGTTACATAAACGTCTTGTGCTATCACTTAACCAAAGAGATGTCGTGGAAAATGGATCGATACATGACGATGCATGAAAGACATACAAAAGAATCGTGTGCAGAACTCGTCCTGCAGGTCAATCCTTTGATCCTTTGAACAACCACCCCCCCCCCCCCAGGCCAAAAATTTGATGACAAAATACCTAGTACACCTATTCAAGACGAAAAATTGGCCAGTCAAAGTCGATATATTTCTGGAAACATGAACTCTCGTGACAGACAATTCTCTCTACGTGTTGGTTCAAACCCGTTGCTATTATGTTCTCAGTTCACATATCATCGTTTCACTTTACACTTGGAAATGGTAGGGAGAATACAGAAATCAGATTTACTGAGCTGCCATTTCAGTGACACCTGTCCGATATTTCCAAGGTCATTACCTTCTCGACAGCTGCTTCATTTTTACAAAGTCACAAAACCACATTCAACGATTAGGACCTAAACTCAAACTGTCTACTGCAAAAACTGCACTAAGAAAACTTTACCTTGCAGTCATGTACAGCAGGCACATATCAGGACGTTGCTGGTTCGGTGTCCTGTAAGGCATGTCCTGCGGGTCAGGCATGTCCAGGCTCCGGCTCTACTGTTCCTGTCACCTGCGGGTCGGGTGAGTACTCCCTGACGGCTGGTACGGCCTGCGAGACGTGTCCTGCCGGTCACTACTGCCCGACTACAACCGACATGCCAATCAACTGTACTGAAGGACATTACCAGTCCGCAACAGGTAGGACATCACTAAACTAAGTACACGTAATTTAGCTTCTGGATCCAGAACAGCACTTATAATGTACTGGATAACAATATCTTTCTCTTTGCAGGACAAGTAACTTGCGACGACCCTTGTCCAGCGGGTTACGGCTGTCCCAGTAGAAACGCTGCAATTGAGTGCGTTGCGGGTACTTTTAGTGCTCTGCAGCAAGAGGCCTGTGAACCCTGTGCAAACGGCTACTACGCGGAGAACTCTGGTAAGTGAAGGACGTATTCTCTGAAACTTTGCTTTAAAAACATTTCTTTATTCAGATGCTCAAAAGAAGAAAGGTCAAAAGTCAAGTCTTAATTAATTGTGCATCGTTTTACAGGTGCATCGGCATGTCTTCCATGTCCTGCTGGTCAGGAATGCCCAACTGCAGCTTCCACCCCAGTGGACTGTCTCGCCGGTTACGTATCTGCACTGGGAGAGTCAGCCTGCACTAAATGTTCAAATGGTAATGAAGTTCGTTAACAAATATTGTGACGTGAGAATCGTAGTTGCTTGCCAATGGGTTAGATGGCCTTGATACAATCCCAGAGTCTTTGGTTCAGTAAATAACCTACATCGTGCATAAGAAATATGCAGAGAAGTTGAATCAAAGCGTGTGCAGTATGACCCTATTTTCTCATGTTTTTCAACAGATAACATTACGGATGCCAACCAAGCCAGCTGTGTGGCGTGCCCAGCAGGAAAGGAATGTACTGATTCGGCGTAAGTCCACTTTTGGTATTTAATAAAATCCACCCGAAAGAAACGTTAGTTGTGTGCTAAAAACTAATAATACATCATTCATTTAATTGTCTCATTCTTTTAAAAATTTATAATATCAGACAAGACCCGGTAGACTGCAGTACAGGATATTATTCGTTGTTGGGTGAAGCTACCTGTACCGTTTGCCCCTCAGGATCGTCCTGTTCGAGCACAACGGTTGCACCTGTACCTTGCAATGGAGGTAAAGTTGGAATTAACCCACCAGTAACATAGAATTTAACGAGTACAGAACAGCACCAGTTAAGGGAAAGCCGATCAGTTCAGTTAAAAGTTTCGAAGTAAATTGATTTACTCTGTGAATATCTTTCATGGATAAAAATTGAAACATGGATTTTATTAACTTTTTTTTTCAGATGATTATGCGCCTCAGCAGTCATTATCCTGTTTTGATTGTCCAGCAGGCAAGTCCTGCACCAGTCCAGCATCTTCACCTGTCTCATGCTCACCAGGGCAATACAGCGCGTTGGGTGGTAAGGAAAGATTCACACTTAATATTTCAGTGATAGAAATGTGACTACAAAAGTCATAGCATTTGTTTCAATGAAGTCTACGCAACAATAAATCTTTCAATACATCTTTGGTTATGAAAAAACGTACATTTGGAATCATGTATTTTTACACTAAAAGTATCAAACTTCACGTAAATTTAGCTCCAACTTATTTTTAGCCACAACATGTACAGAGTGTTCCATAGGACATTATTGCCCTGCGGGTGCAGATAGCGAACAACCCTGTCCGGCAGGGTATTTTTCTTCTGCTGGTGCTTCGGTTTGCACCATCTGTCCTGCTGGAAAACAGGTAAAAACCGTTAAAATTAATTTGAATATTAAAAAGGACAGTACATTTTGTACTATGCTTTTTTTGCCCTTAAAGCTACGTTTTAGGAAACAGTTAAAAACTCTTAAATTAATTTCAACAAGAAAGTCCTCCTGGGTGAACGCCCGCCGCGTAGCAAGTGCTCACTGTGCTGTCCTATCAGGAGGAGGGGGTACCCCATCCCTGACCCGGGGGGTACCCCATCACTGGCCGGGGGAGGGGGTACCCCCCTGTGAACAGACAAACAAATTGAAACTATTACCTTCCCCCATCCTTGGGATGCGGGCAGTAATAATAAAAGAACATGACGTTTTATACTATTTTTTTTCTTTTCTTACCTTTATAATTGTTGAAAGTTATGCTTTAGGAAACAGTAGACGTTGTAAGAAGTTGTGGAGTTGGCTCTTTAAATTTCACCTTCAGAGGTGGATGTTTTAGGACCGTGTGCATATGGGTTTTATGGCACTTTAAATTTCAGTCTTCAGGGTAGAAATTAAAGAGTAATGTTTCTATTTTAGTGTCCTGGTGCGTCAGCATCTTCTAATTGTGGTTTAGGCACCTACTCTCTTGTTGGTAGCACAAACTGTACCACTTGTCCCAACGGTGAGTTTCACTTTTGTGTTGGGGATCCAGGGAGAGGGGCAAGAGGCTATCCCTCGTATCCCTGTAAAAATGGGTCAAGAAAAGATTAGATTCATGTTTCTATTCCCTTCTACTGAGTTTCTGTATCTGTAATTGGGTCGGTAAATTTCTAAATTTGAAATGAGGACCGATTCTGAGATTAATCTTTTTCAGGCCATGTGTGTCCGAATACTAATTCGGCTCCTGTAGTCTGTACAGAAGGCGAATATAACACGGATCCGACAGCTACATCGTGTACATTATGTGATGCAGGAAGCTACTGTCCAACGACTTCAGCGCTCCCTGTTCTCTGTGAAACCGGTATATAATTTGGATCTGATAATACTGAATTGACAGATTTGTCAAATGTACATGGAATATAGATTGCATATTGTGTACAATTTTATTTGTTCAAATTTCCGCTTGAGTATCTAAAATAAAGATACATTTACAATTGGATGCATATAAGTAACTTTTTATTGACTACTGAGAAATCCGAAGCAATGTTGCTTCTGCACTCATTTTCAAACGAAATTCGCTCTTTTTTTTGTCTGAAAGCTTGTTACAATATTACATACCTTTTTGAAGCGATATCACTTTCGCATTCGTTTGGTTTGAATGCGACTTGAAATTGTTGAAATTGTTTTCCAGCAGAAAGTTCTATTCCTCAATTATGTACAAGCTCTCATTTCCCCAGTACTACCAGATCCTTTACTAAATGGGAAGAATTAGATGGAATGCGGATTGACAGCAATATTTGTCATTTTAGGGTACCAAAGTAGATCAGGACAGACTAATTGCACAGCATGTCCAGCAGGTTATGCCTGTCCTGATGTCACAGACCCAGTGGCTAATGTAGCTTGTGAACCAGGCCAATACTCTGGGGTGGCTGTTGTAATATGTACAGATTGTCCTGCGGGACAAATGTGTCCCACTACAACGTAAGTTTCTTTTTCAGAGCTGAATACTTATTTTACTCCTCGATCAAAAAAAATTGTTAAACTTCATCTTTAGTAGATTCTAACACACGCACACTACTTTAATTAAGTGAATAGTCCGTTCTGATTATAAGTTTCTTTAAGGGAAATGCACACAGGTAGAATTTCAGAAGATTACATTTACAATATTTGTCAATTGTATTCATAATTAAAAGTGGAAAACTTCACACAAGCGCTTGAAACGTGATATATAGTTTGTTTCATCGAAAATATCGCATACCAGGCTCTAAGAGGTGGTTATGGTACGCTTATGCGACGCATTTGTTGTTGCATCAAACTTTCTGTCTCTGGACGTTAAGTCTGAATGCTACCGCACAACGATATCAATTCTATTTACTTGCAACATCGGTGTAAATGCGCCTTAAGAATAAAATGAGAAACGCGTGTAAAATGCGCCTTAAGAATAAGATGAGAAACACATGCAGGATTCGCGTTTCAATCCCTGATTGTTGTTTCAGATTGGCTGAGCCAATAGATTGTGCTCCAGGTTTCTACTCTTTTGGACGTAATGAATCATGTATTCGGTGTCCTGCCGGCAAAAAGTGCCCCAACGTAGATGGTACAGGCATCGAAGATTGCCCCACGGGACAGTACTCAGAAGCAGGTTTGTGCACGTTTTCTTCAATATATGTATTCTTAGAAGCCTCCGTAACATGCACGTGACTTCATAACATATGTAATCAAAATCAGCATGCACGTTCTTTCATGAGTATTAAGTTACCTACAGCGTCACAATTCACTAGGGGTGGGTGTTTCCAAAACTTATGCACGTTTCGTCAAGAAACGGAGAAATTTGCACCTTTTTCATAATTCATTTCTATTTGTAATTTTATTTAATTTTGTAATTAATTAGTTCATCTCTATTGTAAAAAGATAAAATACAGGACTTTAATTTGCATTTCAAAATATTACTTTCAGATATTTTTAGAATCGTGACAAATTAGACAAGTTTAATTGTTAATTTGACAGTTTTTTTGACAAGTTGTCGTTAAGTAAAACTCTTTTTCAAATTAATTCATTCAAAAATTTCGACGACTTTGCAGAAGTCTTGAGGAGCTTTGAGTTTCAACAAACATTTTCAGTTATTTGTCATCTTTCGAATGAATCCGTTTCAACTGGATATTGCAAACTTGTCTTTGGTAGTTACAATATTGTGCAAGTGGCATAACATCATATATTCATGCACGAGTAAAGTTTTACATGTCGGTATCTTGTTTTCCAAAGAAATGCGTAAAATTTGAACTTCTGGTCACTGCAGCCATACAAGTTCAGTTGCATTTACATCGCTTACGTAGCCAAAAGTAAAACTAATTTAATTACTCATAACAAGCCACTTTAACCCTTCTGCTCCTGTTTTTGTCTCTGCACATTTTAATTGTTTCGCCTCATAGCACCAACGTCATTGAAAATAATAAGCCAAAAAAAAAAGATCCGTTCAGCATGTAAACTAGAAACCTGAACCTCCTTACCAATTAACTATAATTTGTTCCCCAATGTCCTTGGAAGTTCATTAGTTTGATAAATTGAATACAGTTGTACCTATCGGCGAAAAGTTCAATTTCATGAACAATGGAAGTTGCCATTCATGCACGCGGGAAGTAATTTCAGTAGAGGAAAGGAAGAAACGAAAAGTGTTTCAAATTTTTATTTGCCATTAATTAAATAATTGTAAAACTTAGAAGGTCATTTATGACGAGTTTAAAATCTCTCTGTAGATTATTTGTCTTCGACCTGTGTCTTAGTGCAGCTAAACTTTCGTTTGATTACTTTTTCTAGGTTCTATTGACTGCACTTTGTGTCCACCCGGGTTTGCCTGCCCCAACACCGACTCGAGCTACAGCGTCCCTTGTGATCCTGGCACTTACTCGACGGGAGAACAAACCTCTTGCACCTACTGTTCTGCCGGTCACTATTGTCCGTCAACCGTGTCCGACACTGAAATCATCTGTCCATCTGGTACCTACTCAACTGGTAATCAGTCCTCGTGCACCGTGTGTCCTCCGGGATGGGAATGTCCGGATACGGATACAGATGCTACAGTGTAAGTGATCGTAAGAAATATACCTGCCAGATGCAATGAGAAGTTTGTTTAAAAAGTTATTGTACTTCAGTTTAGTACATTGTATAATTAAAAAACAATTAAATGTTGTGGAAAAAGTTTAATTGAAACATTGCCGTGGTAATTATCTATTTAACTTTTATTTACCGAAGATTGCACATGATTCGATGCAATTATCACCCTTGAGGAAGCAACAATGACGATTAACATTTAATAAATGTTAAGAAATCAGGTTTAAATGCAAATGCTATCCAGGGCGTATGTGCGTATTATCTTCCATTCGTAAATTCGACAGAATAGTGGTTGCAAGAGGTACAACATTGTCTCTAAATCCTGCTTTTATGCAAATGAGCGGTGAATTTATGGTAAAAAGTCGTCCTTAAATTTACCCCATACGAGCCACTAATTGAAATTCTTTCACACCCTGATTTTTACTTCATAACCTATTATCTGGTGTTACACACGCTCATGAAATACATGGAACCTTGGTTCAAAACAAACGAAACACTTCCAGAAAAAAAATTTTGGCCGGTGCAGGTATTATTCATGGAAAGTTCAACAATATGTTTTCATACAATTGCGGGTTTTCAACCTTAAAGTTTCGGCAGAGTAGTATTAGTCGCTTCAACGTTTCAATCAATTTGAAGATGTTTTATATTCACAGTTCCAGATGTCTCTATTATAGGAAAGAGTGCGACACGGGCTATTATTCCTATGGTAATCAGGAGAAATGCATTATATGCCCCGAAGGATACGAATGTCCGAGTTCAACTTACGGCCCATACAGATGTCCAGTGGGTTATTACTCTGAAGCTGCGTCCATCAACTGCACCGCATGTGAGGCGGGATACGCATGTCCGCGACCAGAAGGTACGACTTTAAGGCCAACGTGAAGTTGTGTCTGAACTTTTTAGACTTGCAAGTTTTGCACTGCATGTGAGTTTCAGTCGTCTGCATTTCTAATTACACACAATGCACTTTCAATAATAATTACTTGTGAATGTTTCTTTGCTGTATCACCATGTAGGACCACCAGGGGGTAAGAGAATAGTTCAATTGTAAACTTTTTAATGAAAAATGCACTTTCAACGTTTGTAGTTTGTAAACACGATTGCATTTTGTTTTTTTTACTTATGAAAGTACAATTACAGACGATAACTTGAGAATCACTGTTGTGTTCACACAAAATACTACGTTGAGAGTACGTTTCACATAGTGGCAGTAGGCAGCTTGTTGGAGATGCAAAAACTAAACAAGCTTCCATATATTGTGCAGCTGAAGCTTTGTAGTTAGTCAGCTTTATTTTTGCATAGTTGTTGGTAGAGTGCAAACTAGTTATCAGTTAGGTGATGACATATATTTGGTCATAGATAGCTGGCTTTTGTTTAGATAAAGCAGTTTGAACGTGTTTCAAACCCATTTTGAGATTAGCCTAGTTTTTGAGCTGTGTTTAGAATGTCTGTTCTTGTCGCTTTGACGAAACTTGGTCCTGCGTTTTACAGCTCCTCAAAAATACGAGTGTCCACCGGGAACATGGTCCGGCCCAGCTTCCGTCAGCTGTTCACCTTGTCAACATGGTTACGTGTAAGTTTTTACCATTGTATAACTATTCCATGGTTAGCATCTCGTGAAAGGAAACTTTGTTGTTTTCATCAGAGAATTTTGGAACTTTTACCTGAGGGGACGACTCTAATGAGGTCCTTTTGGCAATAAACATTTTATTAGCTATTTCTTGGTACTTTTCACCTCCAAAGAATTCATTTTTTAAGGTAGGACTCTGGGGGAAATAATTTAACAATTAGATCATTACAACATTTTACAGGTGTGGATCGGGTGAGACGAGCCCAACTCCGGCATCAGGTGTTTGTGACAAAGGTGGTTATTGTGACGGACTTGCTTTCTTTCCGTGTCTACCAGGAACATACAACCCGTACAACGGATCAGACTCCATTGAAGATTGTTTTCCTTGTCCACCAGGTAGAAGTCGCTATTATCATGCACAGTTATTACCGCCCGCATCCGAAGGATGGGGGAAGGTAATAGTTTCACAC
>JBCAUG010007115.1:0-11303 GCA_038406175.1 Haplosyllis leylae | reverse complement strand
AAAATCAAGAGAAAACCTGAGATTTCATGAAATTATATTTCCATTTAAAGAGCAAAGCTGTTTCACAGCTCTGCTAACAAAAACAAAGAAGAAACAGTAGACATGCAGACTTTGTGGAAAATATTGTATACTTTTTCAGCAAATATATGGCCCCATCTGAACACATGTTAGAAAAAAAGTAAAGTTTTCAAATGTGACATATGTGACATAAAAATTAAGGGAAATGAAACCAACTTTGACCGGCATAGGAATAAATGTCTGAAAGATAACACAGTTGGTGGAAGTGAAGCTGAACTGGACTCACCTGAAAAAAATTCCAAAGAATCATCATGAATGTGAATTCTGTGGCAAAAAAATTATCCATGGTGTTAATGAATGAAAAAAAGGAAAATCATTTTTAACAATTTAAAATTTTAAAACACTGAAGGGACAAGTGCTCTCTTGCATTTAATGTACCATCGTGTACATGCAGAGAAATGGCACAAATGAGCCCGGAGGGGTTGAATTGGAGAAATATAGTTGAAGAACAATATAAGTAATTCCCCCTACCCACCACCCTGGACCCCACTGCCTTGACCCCCAGACCCCCACTACCCCTGGACCCCCACCCTCTTAAACCCCACCACCCCTGGACCCCCACCACCCCCAGACCCCCCACTGCTGTCAGACCCCTACCACCCCTTGACCCCCACCACCCCTAGACCTACACCACCCCCTTGACCCTCACCACCCCCTTGACCGTCACCACCCCTAGACCCCCCCTTGACCCCTACCACCCCTTGGCACAGTTTTGTGTACAGTTTTGGTCACTATTCCATGGGCAGGACCACCTAGTCTTATCGAATTCCATTCGAAAGACAATTAATTTCATTAAAATTTTAAGTTATGGGCATCATCAACTCTACAATGGACAAACAAGAAGTTTGGTTATTGGTATGAGGACTAAAAGAAGGAAGGCACGGAAACAGATGCTCTCACATTCGTCTTAATCGAGTTTTCCCGAATTGAAATCTATGGAATCTATAGAATCTATAGAATTTGTAGAATGATATAAATACTATTAATTGTAAATAAATGAAACCAAATATAGTATTAGCATGGAATAAATAATAAATGATGAAGGTGGACTTTTGGTTTCGTTTCTCCTGATAATATGAATGTAAACATATGAATAAAAACTATATTTTTCCTATTATGTCAGACATGACTCAATTATAAATGGATAGAATTTAGAAATGTTAAAAGTGTCGAAAACAAATTATTGTAAGGAATAGTTTAAATATATGGAATTGTGGAATATGATTTGATTGTTGGAATAAATGTTAAACTGTACTGTGTGCTTGCGGAAAAATTGATTGGGGACAAATTAATTATTTCATGTCTGCAATGAATTTGTAGAACATTAAACAAATAAGTGCATTGTTGTACACAATTGAGTTACTTTATTTGAATATCATCAGAATTAATTGCAAAACACAGCATAATTCTAAGAAATCGATAATAAATTTCAAGCATCACTGTACATGTCTTCCCACTCCAAAGCCTGAACTCGAGGACAAGCCATCTGGTTAGGATACAAGTGATCGTCTTGGGTTTCTGAAAATTAGTAGATAAAAGACATGTCTTCAGGATAAGATGTTAAAAAATATACACGTTCACTGAGAAATGTTTAAATTTTTAGTAAAGACAATAACAATATTTATTGTCATTAATTCATGCTGCCAATTAACTTATACCACACATCATGTTGTCGAATGATTTCTTGTTGTCATTACATTGTTTCTGATTATTCTCATCAGCATTTTCCTGCTCCATGGCTTCCTTTGCCTTCTTGCGGTACTTGGCTAAATCATAACCCCTGTCATCTGATGTTGCCATTATCAGAGCCTGCTGATTGGGGAGTGTACTTCCAGCCATTTTAACAAATTGCTTACAATCTTGAATCAACTCATCTTCTTCTATCTCTTGCTGCTTACGTTTTCTGTTAAAAGAATATAATATTTAAAGAAGTATAATTCCAAATGTATAACGTAGTTGAAATTTTAAAATTTAATAATTAAACCACAATTACTTTATGCCCTGCTCATTGAATGATGTCAGGATATTCTCAGTTTTCTTCTTGGAAGTTCCTGCAGCTTCTTTAGATCTGTAAGTATGATCATTTATTCAACAAAATTATTTCGTGATGAAATTGTTGCCAAGGAATTAAGGTAAATGGGATATATCAATAATAATAATAAATTTACTTGACACTTTTCCTAGTCAACATGCGATCAAACCTGTTTGAGAGATATTTTTCAGAATGTTATTGTTGTCACTTCTAGCCCAACACCATAACATAATTAAATACATAATATCAGTATAACTTAATATCTTATAAACTATAATTAGTTTCATTACTTTTTTCCTTAATGGCCTAAAATGATTAATTGAAACCGAATTCTGTTACATATGTATGTACTGGTTAAGAATGTTATCGTAATGTAATTCAATGAAGAAATTGACTAGAAGAGAATATATTATTTACTTCTCCTCAGAACTTTCTGCATTTGTCTGCTGCAAGTAGAAGTCACAAAAAAGGGTTTACATCCATATGTGTTCCTATATTTGAGTAAATTTTGCTTATCTTCCCTGTGTAACAAAGGCATTGTTATCAAATGTGAAGCTTTCTACAAAACTACTTCGGAAAGTATAATAGTTTGGAAACTAAAAGTAGTAAATTCAGTACCTTCGATTCCCTGCTCTTTTACCTTCTTCATCCAAATCATTCAATATCATTTCTCCTGGTTTGAGAATTATTCCTGCATTTCTCTGTTTCTGCAATGACTTGTCAGTATATTTTGAAGTATTATCATCTTCGGCCTCTTCATCTGTGTTGAAAAATGGTGTTGTTTTCAGATTTTTATGTCGTGGAAAAAAATGGTTAATATCATTTAAACTAATACATTAATATACAATGGAAACAAAATTATTACCTTCCAAAGACTCAACAAACTGTGGGTACTTGGCATTCTTGAATGTCGAACTGTCTACATAACAATGAAAGGGATATGACATTACTCAAATGAAAATGTAGTGTCCATGTGAGTAAAATATTCTTTTCTCAAAATAAAATAATAATAATATAACCCATGCATTACAAAAAGTCTCTAACCCAAACTCATACAAGACTTCTTTGAGATACCTTTCTTAAATATATTAGTCAATTTGTTTCCACGGCTTGCGCAATCTGAAAAAAGCGGGAAAAAATAATTCATTCTACAGTTACGCTGGAGTAAGACTTCGAACTGGAGATTGTGCGTGCAAACAAACTTCTGGATTCTGTGGTGACATCTAAACTATTTTGGGATGCAAAAAGTACTGAATATTTTGCCATTACCTAGGTGAGTTAGGTACTCTAGTATTTACTAATACATTTTGGACATTATGGACATTGCAATGGACATTGTTAAATAAACATTAACTGTATGTGATGAGTACATTGACACAAAGAAGGATGAGCCAAAAACCATGTGAAGCCACTCGCACCATGAACTAGATCTAGTTGTGGATAGAAGTTTCTTGTTAATTGCGGGAACTGTAAAAAACGAATATTTAAAGTACTCACACATTTGGAAATTAACATTTCTGTCATAATCTATTGTAAAGACTACTAAATGAATAATTTCCTTTGTGATGGTAACTAGCATTTACAGGAATCATTTCAATTTGCAGGATCATAAGCTGAAAAATGGCTGACAACCGTAATCCTAAACGTTTCAAAGAAGCTGCACAGATTTACAGGTATTAATGATATTTGGCAATATTAATAATTCAGTTTGATGAGGATACCATATATAGAATTGATATGTGTTTCAATTTTACTAAATCATTTGCACTCAAATATTGCAGACCACCGCAACACAGAGATGTACCTCAAGAGCAGCAAGAGCGCGATATCCAGCTGCAGCATCATCAACTACAAGGACAATCTGCAACAGAAGCGCACAGACAACACCATTTCCAACAACAAGCTCTACCCCACCACCAACAATCTCAACAGCGAATGCATGAGCATGATGTTGGACAACAAGGTAGACATCTAGTTGGACAACTACATCCTATTCCAAGTCATCCATGGCTTCAAAAGCCAAGCGCTCAATCCATGATGTCACCAGAGACTGTTACTGGTCGACCCATCACCGCAAGCTGACATTCTGCTGAAAGGCCTTCATCTGCATTATACGGTCAAGGTCAAATGTATGAATCACAGTCCTCTGTTGGATCAGTGGCAAACAAACCAATCGAGCAACCTGGACTATCTACCATTGGCTCTGCTGCAGAACCAGATGCTCCTTTCTCGCTGTTCAGTTCCAGTCAGTTGAATCCAGGTGTCATCCAGCCTCCGAAAGCGGTACAGAGACCACCTACTTCACAAGTGCCACTGACATCTGATAAGGCAGAGGTGGATCCACAGGCACAAATTCAGCAACAGGAATCTTTCAGCAGAGACACTGGAACGAAGATAGACTCGACACGCGATTTGGGATTATCCGGTATTGGTTCATCAGACATTGACAAGCCTAGCAGTGAAAGGTACATGAATACTTTAAATGACAATATTTTAATTATTTCAAAAATCGTCGACATTCATGTCTTGTGTAAAAATCTAATGATTGAAGTTCTTAAGTAGCATTTTTAAGTAAAGTAGAAAACTGGTGACCTGTAATGTGTACTGGATACACAAATAAAGTATGGTATGAATGAACAAAACATTTTTTCAGGCACTTGCCTGCAGGCAAATCGACAGCAAACTTGCTGTACGGCGAGTTCAGTCCACAAATCTATGAAGCTGATAAAAGACGCCAGAAGAGGAGTGAACAACCGGAGCAGAAATCTCACCATTACTTTAATCAGAAAACTATGCATTCAGTATTGTTGCCCATTCCGTCTCTTGGCACCGGCTTTGAGCATCTTCTAGGTAGCACTCCTAAAGTAGGAAAGATGATTAAATTCTTCAACGATGAGGGATTTATGCGGGCAGTACCATTTGAAATGCCTAGCGTTGGTTCATACGAAGAAGGTTCCGCAACTTCTGTGCAAGGAAGTATTCATTCAAGTCAGATGTCTGTACCTTCTGCTGGCAGTAGTAATGCATCACTGACCTCCTCTCAGAAAGATGTCTGCGGTATTGAAGAGCAAAGCAGGTGTCCACTTGGCTCAAAGAAAAGCCTAGAAGAGAAGTAAATTTAGACTATTTCCATCATAACATGTTCTCTTATGACTGTTTAAATTCCATTGTATTTGTCATCTGCTTCATTAACATATATGTCATTCCGTGACAAATTAATTCTAACTGAGTATGAATGTAAGGTAAAAATGAATAAGATTGCACTAATGTGACAAAATGAAAATAAATGAAAGCAAATATTAGTTAAGACTAAATTTGTTACTTCAGAGATGACACACAGTCGGTATTTGATCTTGACATGGAGGAGGATTTCCTGGTACGCCGTCTGGAAAAAGTTTGTCTTGAGAGAAAACGTAGACACGAGGAGGCTGCAAGAAAGAAGTACAAAATGGAAAGAATGTGCAAACCAAAGAAGTTCTGGAGAGATCCTGACCATGGTTCAGAAGGTTCTTCAGGTACTACGGTGTGAGACAAAGGTAAATGTCTATGACTTGCAAACATGTATACTCATTTCAAAATCTAACAATTATGTCAGTAGGGTCATAATTTAAGATGACACTGAATATATTCTTCAAACATATTTCTATCAAACTGTTTTTTTCTTTGCATTCTAAACAGGTCTCAATGGCAAACAAAATGAGTATACTATTTATCTAGCATACAACTCTTTTTCAAATGTTTTGTCTGCTACTTAAGTTATGACCTTTACTAACATTAAGCATGGGCATATGTGCATTCATATCAGCAAAAAAAACATCAGTAGTGCCTGTTCACTAAGATTATTTGGACATGTAATTTAGTGCTGTTTTGATGTTTTCTTTTCCTAGAGTATTATCTTTAAAATAGTCTGAGTTCATTGTTGTGCACAAAAAAATTTACATCAATGAGTAGCAATATTTAAAAAAATTTCCAGAATTAAAGCATGTATTCTTAAGATGAGCATAATAAATATTTTCTATTAAAGGCAACTTTTATTCACAAATTCCTTGAAATTCATGTCATTTCAGGAAAGAACTCTGGCAGTTCAAGTGGATCCGACGTTTCTCTGATATGTTGCCGAGTGTTGTGAACAATCAGAATTAATATTCTAGTCTTTTTACAAGTGTTTCTACAAAGACAACTTAGATAAAGTTTTACAGTCAAACGTTTACATATTTATGTTTTGTAGCACAGATGTTAATGAAATGACTTTTGCATTTTTAAACATCACTTGATAACTACAAATATCGTGCCATGAAGAAGTGCAAAAAGGATATTTACTTTGGAAACTATGTGTTAAAAAAAAATTTTTCGGCCAACATCTACTGGATGAAAAGAAGATATAGATGTTGCAGATGTCAACAAATTAATGAGTAGTAGTTTTTAAATGTTCCTGGATGTGTACTCAAGTTAAGATTTATTGCTTGCTGGACTTGTTAAAATGTTCACATAGCTATTAAGCAGATCTGTTTTGAAGGCGAAAATAAAAGGATTTTTCCATGTTTAAAGTAATCAATAACTTCAACAATAACTGTCTGTGATTTGTTGCGGAAACTGATCAACATGTCAAAGTGCACGACATTTTCCTTTAGTATTAAACTTGATTGTTTTACTTAAGGCCAATCGTTTACAGTGGTATGGAAATTTTACGAATAAAGAAGTTTTCCATTCAAACATCAATAGTTCTCATAAATGATATTTGCTTGCAGACGAACCCTAAACCTATTTTAAGATGCCAAATCATTGGTATTACTATGCATGTATGTAATTTTGTGATGGACATACAATTAAAAAAATAATCTAACGAAGGATAATGAACAAATACACATTGCGGACATGGAATGAAATATGGGTGGACTGAAATAGAAATATATCAATAATATTTTATATGCAAAGATAATTCAAGCCTCCCTTTCAGTAATTAAAAAAAAATATAAGCTATTGATCTAAAAGCCAAAATTCTGTCAGACCTACAATGTATAAAGTCCCGGAACATGTACAAATAAGGATTGACTGACCTTCTTGATCATCAAACTTTGTTGCGACCTTGC
Source organism: Haplosyllis leylae (assembly GCA_038406175.1). NCBI lineage: Eukaryota > Metazoa > Annelida > Polychaeta > Phyllodocida > Syllidae > Haplosyllis > Haplosyllis leylae. Next base: position 4,103 of record JBCAUG010007115.1, on the reverse strand, counting down.
TTTTCCTGTTCTTCATGCCATCATTCATTTGACGAGTCTCATTATCCATCACAAAAACTTCATCCTCCACTTCGTCGCCACTCAGAATTTCCTCATCATTTCAGTCATATTTTTCTGAAAAAATGAAGCAACAAATTAGTACACAAATATCCTTATGAAAACACATTAAATTGTCGCACTTAAATTAAATAATGATGGTATCACCATTTCACATAATGCATTTGTTATGGAAACGTACCTACTGAAATTTGTGATGGCAAATATGACATAACACTTGACTAACTTACCCCTCTGAATTTTGGCTTGCAATTTGGACTCGAGTCTGCAATAAAGGTAAATGATCACATGTTCAAACCATTCACTAATCCTTTTCCTTGTATGCTGCTTTGTACTTTAAAGTCTTTGTTTTTATGCTCACTCATAGTACTTTTCAGTTGATTCAAATTCATTTGTGAATAATCTGGTGCATGAAGCATATTCATGTCTTTCACAACAGGCTCTTCTCTGTAATATGACAATTAAAATGAAACCTATCTTCACTTACTTGTCTTTGCATATAATTGGGCAATGATTGTGGCAAATAATGTAGATACTTACTTCACTTTGTTGCTTATGAAGTACATTCGTTTATAAATTCTTTTTTTGACCATTTCATTTTTACCGTAAACTGCTTCATGATAGAGCTTTCTCAAATCTTCTGGGACATCACCATCTCGAAGGTAATCACAAATGTATTTGGCATAAATTTCGGGTTGATTTGCTTTGGCTTTGGTGTTCATGTAAACAACTTTTTCAACTTCACAAGCTGAGAAATGCTGCTTGCAAATTAATTCCCAGTTAGATGAAGTTGTCCCAGCCATTTCTTATGAGTAAATGAGGCCTTCAACAGGTTCGCGATCCTATTTATATCCTCAGCGCTAGCATGTAGTCATACAGTGTAAGCTCAACAAAAGAATGACATATATTCTCACATGAATGCATTCACCAGATCAAAATTCTGGATCACTTTTTAATTCATTTTAATAGAGACTAAGGTAAATTCAAAATCTCACACATTTCGTTGTACAAATCATGACGTCTGTTGCATAATGCTGCCACAACATTACATATAATAGGTGCTAGGAATCTTCTTGATCGCCACCTTGCAGTCCCTGCTGCACAGTAGGATGACTTTAATATTGCAAAACACCTTTCTATTGTGCTTCTACAAGATCGGAAATCCAGTCTCATAATACCTGTCATTGGATTCCCTTGTCTTGACATTGGCATTAAAATTGGGCTTTCATTTGCGAAGCCCTGATCAGCCATCATTTGAAGTCCGGCAGGAAGTACTGGAATCTGTAGTGCACTAAAAGTCAATGTCATAATTGTAATAAATGCAAAGGAAATTGTATATAAATACCCTCAACAACTAATACCTGCTTTATAAGTCATTAAGTGCTAGTTAAGAAATGTATTATTCTTGCAAATTCTAATGTAACATACTTGTAGCACACACTGTCATGAATGTGTCCAACGAAGCCAGGTCTAGAATATGCTATTTTTCCTGTTACATCAATTATGACAAGCCAATTCAAGAAGAAGCAATGCCTGTCTCTTCTCCAAAAAAGTCGCTGTAAATTCCCTTTGGGCTTACTAATGCGAAATGGGGTACAATCCAGAATGGCAACCACTCTGGGCCATTTAGGGAAAAATCCTTGTAGACTTCTCCATGTGTTCATATCATGCCACACAATATGTTTTCTTACTAGAATCGTATGCAGAATAGGTAATATTTTGTGCAATATTCTATGAACAGCTGAGACACTTATAGAGAATCTATTAGCCAAATCTTGCATAGTGGAGTACCTTCTCAGAAATACAAAAGTTAGTAGTACCTGTAAATGAGAAGGAAGGTGTTTAATAATTATATTACAACAAGTTTTATTACTCAATTCCTGTTCAGTTCAAAATATCTGATTTCTAATTGTTAAGGAGCACTGTCTCCCATTAGTTCGTCTCAAAATAACATTTTGTACGTCATCAACTACAGCACTTAATGTAGGTGGAACTTCTCCTGTTAACCAGAAGAAATGATTCCAGTTCTTCTCTAAATGACACCACATGTCATTTGCAGATAAATTGCATCTGAAATATTAAAATGATAACTGTTAGAGCACTGAAATTATGGACACATTAGGAGAGAGTATAATTTCTGGAGAGAAACATAGTTTAAATACCTGTATCCCTGCATGAATTCAATCAACTTACTAATTTTAGTTTTTGCTCTACGTCATTTCCTTTTTATGCGGATTACTTTTACAATCATGATAACAATTTGTATTAGCATTGAAATATTTCCCAATATAGGAAATAATATATCAACATTTTGCATAGACCTCTGCCTCCTTAGCCTCAATACTTTAGCAACATTTATGACTTGAATTAGACCCTGAATGATTGGCAATATATACGAGATATTTAGAGCTGGCTCCATATTAAAGTGATCCAAATTTCAGTACTTGCAACGATGACAGGAATGTATTTGTGTCATTACTACTAGTCTAAGATACGGTTGAATAGTTTGGATCGTATTTAATTTATCAGGCTTATAGCCAATGTGAACCAAATATCGAATGTGGCAATTGGTTCTTTGTCACTTGTCAAACCAGTTGAATGCCTTGAAGTACAATTTAATTGTGTAAAACTGCTATAAATTGTGTAGAATTTATTTCTAATAATCAGAAACATTGCAATGGGTCGTATACTTGATCCAGATAAAACAAAGGCGAGTGAAATTTACTTTATTTCTTGGTATTTCTGAAATATTATTTATTTTGGATACCCATTAATACATTTGTGAAAATATTACTGTTTTCTCATTTCAGACAGCCAGACATGTTCTTTTAAAGAAGAGAATTAGAACAGCAATGAAAACTACTGTCCGCAGTGCATTTAAAGCAGTCAGATTAATGAGAAAATTTCATAAAGAAAACTCGACACAAAATACAAAGCACCCCTGCTTCATTTTGGTAATGGAAACAGGGAATTTTACAAATTTAGCAGGAAGCGGATCCATGTTGAATAGTTTCTTGAAAGAAGGCAAAATCGGATCATATTCTGGCGAGAGCGAGAAGCCAAAAATGCCTTCTGAAAAGAATTATTCAAAATCTAAATTCAGAAATGTGCCTTTTGATCACACATTCACTTTCCTGCCTATTGATGTGAATGAATGTAAGAGCACTTTCAAGTCCTAATCCAACTCCATGTTAATAATTATTTTGTAAGATATGACCTGCTACATTAGTTGCAGCTAATGATAATTTCAGATGAATGCTTTGATGAGCAAGAAGACCAAAATCGTAAATGGCATCCCAAGAGAAAATTTTAAAAAGGTTTGAAAGAGCAAAAGGAAATAGGTACTTTAAATTCCTATTTTCGTTGTGTTGCCATTTGCATTTGTAATATTAAGTTTAGAATTGAAAACTATTTATAGTATACTTATTTATACTAAATATAGTAATTTGTTTCAACTATTTTTGTATAAGTAGACACTAAGAAGAATTTGAATGTTCGAAAGAAGTACAATTTAAGGATTGTTCTGAGATCGAATGTAAGATGATTTGTAATAATTTGGTTTCACTTCAAAAATAATTGTTTATGCAACAAAGATATGTTGTTTATTTGGCTATTTTTAAGACAATCAAATCAAGAGACAAATTGAGAACCAAGAGGAAGACGTCCAAAGTCATGCTGGAAAGAAAGAATGCAAGAAAATTTCCGAGAAGGAGTGCCCATTTGGCATTGATGAGTTTGAAGAATGCAAAAGTATAGGTATAAACTTAAATCCTTACCTCATGACATTTGCAAATTAGGATCCAACTCTTTTCTTTTATTACCAAGTTTATTCTTCATTTCAGATGATTTGACTAAAGTCATCGAAGAGCGACAGAAGCAATTGTTCAATAAGGTGCATTTTTTTTACAAAGCATTGAAATGTTCATTGTCTGCTAAATGAGTCAGGGCCCGTTCCCACTTGGCAACAATGACGTCATTTTCTTGTCGTCAAGTGTGAACAGTTTCATTGGTAACCATGCAACCTATTTCTCTTTGTCGTCAGAAAT
>JBCAUG010007104.1:0-11304 GCA_038406175.1 Haplosyllis leylae | reverse complement strand
GTTGCTCAGAATGGTCTGAAACATATTCTTGTTTTGGAATTTTTGAGATCTGATGACATTTTCGAAATTTTGTATTTCAGCTAACAAGCAACCAAGCAAGACAACATACATACATACAGACAGACGCCATAGTGACCAGATAAGTCGCTCCGCTCGGAGAGGCGGCGCGACTAAAAACCTTTCAGACAAACAAAATCGTTTAACAATAGTTGAAATTTTCGGAAAAAAGTGCAGGCAATTTTTGCACACTTGTGGCAATTAAAATTAAACGTGTCTTTTAAATAAAAAATTTAAATAGAGTATTGCTTCAACCCATAACATGATTTTCTTTTCCACACCCATAATTTAGTTTACCTGACAATCAGCATCTGAGCATACGTTTCCTATGGCCAGAATCCCAGTGTTGTCTGTGGTACCACAGAATCTACACGTGCCAACACTGCTTCCTCCTACTTTACCTACAATGAAAGTAAGGTCAAGGGACACTGAAAGTAGCACTCTGGAAAACAACTTTAACCTTAAAAAATATTCCTGATTAAGCAACTCACCTTTCGAAGCTTCTCTGAATTCTACCATCGCCTTTAAGGTTTTAGAATCAGCCAATGCCATCACCCAAAATAATTTGGTTCTACCACATCCTTCATGAAGATCCACTTTTATCGCTTCTTCTTCCTCTTTGAATACCTAGAGTGACATCGCAAATCTAATATAACCTTCTTTTTATTACCACTAAATATTATAATTTTATAATTAATAGATGAAATATGTGTGACAAAAGAATGAATGTCGAACCTGTCGCTGATGGGCGCGAGTTCTTCGGTGTAAATGCAGGAATCGATCACAATCAGCACACAGGTTACCGCATTCATTGCACAAAATAATGGCGGATGTTTCGTTATCGTCGTGATTATCACAAGTAGGCTGCAACAGGAAAAATAATTTAATGTGCAACACAATGTCTTAGTTGAAATTTCCGTGAAGTGTGTGAGAATGCATCATTCTATTGGTAAAAATATGTTTACGTTTCACCTACTGGAATTTAGGAAGAACGATCAAGAAACGAGTGGACAATAAGCCAATAAGAAGAAATTTTTACCCTGGGTTGAGCCTGTTCTGCACTTCCGCTAACCCATTGTCCAGAGGACAGTCTCTCCACATGATCCTGATCTAGTACGCACAACGATGCAAGGGCAAGCCACAGCTAATGAGAATAAATTGAGTAAATCACCATCCGAATAACCACACAAAATGCAGTATGAATTTCCATCATACCTATCTTGGACCTTTGTTATTATTTATTGAGCATGCGTACCGTTGAGGTTTTGATACATTCTGGTGGCGTCCTGAGGTTTTCTGGTAGCTTCGTTAATCCGAGTATGGCTTCCGCAATAGCACTTTTAGTCACTGACGCCCACGCTTCTGTCAGCTTCCCACCAGCCATGTCTTTTAGGAGGTTGATTATACTGGAAGACAACTGACCAGACAAAGTGCCACGCAGCCACCACCTCTCTGGATTCTTCTCACTGAATTATAAATGAAATTCCACAATTACTCCATGGACTGAATGAATGTGCAATGCCTTTAACACACTTGACCACACATTCCTGGAAGCTAAGAAGTTTGAAAAGAATGTGCCAAGATTTTAAATAAAGCCTGGTTGTTGGATTTGGAATAGTTAAGGTACTCACCCAGCATTCAAGAAATCAGCCAATTTCACTGAGCTGGGCATTCCTTTGGAGCTGGCACCTTTTACTTTGGTCTGCAGTGTTAATGCTTTTGCTATACACGCCAAGAACACGTCTAGAATACCAGGCTTACTAGGATCATACACAACCTGTAAATCAGTGGAATATAAATTATTCTTTAATATCTTTTTCAATTCGATCACAAAATTGAAAGTGTAATTAAAGAATTATTTCGCCAAGTTACTCACCTCTGGTTGAGATTTGTCTGAGCTTGATAAGATACTGAAATCCTTAGGAGGCAAAGCGTTTACGGACAGCAAACTAGCCAGCGTATGAGGCGCCACCTCTGGAAGTACTCGTCTCAAAAGGGCTGTGACCTGCATTAAGCACGTCATTTATGTAGGAAACATTATGGCAGAAAAAAAACCTACATCCCTAATCCCATGAACTAAACCATGTGGTCTAACTTGAATTATATCAGGATGCTTCGAAATAAATTATACTTGAATTATATCTGGATGCTTAGAAATACACTGCACATTGACAACTGACCTGCCTCTGTACTCTGGGTGACGCTGTATGAAGGAGGCTGAGCAGATCTTGTATCAGCTCATGCTGTTGTGCGAGGTACGTTCTGCCAACAGCTGATCCACTCAGCGCCAATACCATTGATAACAACTCAAAGCAGTAGGCATCTGCACCTCTAAAATTTCACAAAATGAATTTCCCGTTTTCGTAACACTTTCATATAAAATAAATGTACCACCATAGCATATAGGTGATACATCACCAGTATCCTTTGTTTAACCTGAATCATTGGAACAACACAAACCTGTCGTTTGCACTGGAAGCCTTGTTGGATTTCGCTACAGCCGTGAGACTTGCTTCCCATTCCTCCTGCACACGCAGCGTCTCTTTTCTTATTGCTTGTACAATGTGTGAACAAACCTACGCAAAAGGAAATAATCATGCAATTTGGACTTCCTTTCGGTTTTTTCATATTTTTCATTTAGTTCCTAACTATATGACGACTCACCTGCTTCTGTAAGTGTGTTAGTTTACTCCTACTGAACAAGATTCCCACCATGTGTTCCTTAAGATCCACATCACCTTCAGATAATGCTCCATCTCCAGCACCACCAAGATCCTCCTTCTTGTTAGTATCTGACTGATCCATGGCTGGAACTTCGTCCAATATTAACTTACCAAAGACCTATATCCAATAATAATTGTTAAAGTAATCTTACTTTCAGCTTACTTCAATTACTAGTACTGCTGAAAAATATTCATTCTTTCAAAAGAAATAACAAACAAAATTCATAAATTTTTTCCAGTTATCATACCTGGGAAGTCAGGAGTCTGAACACTTTTAATGTTTCAGCTTCACAATTTTTCTGCTGCATAATGAGTGGACTCTGATGTGTGGAAACCACGAGACTAGAACCGTCAATTTCTCCCAGAACCTTCACCTGTCGCAACCTCAGGCTATTATCAGGCCCCTTCAGCTCTAATCTGATAACAGTCAGTCCAGGTTCTATTACACAGCAACTTACCTGAAAAAAAAAACCCCAGAAATATTCAGACACGATTACAACAAAACGCTATGCAGACCTTTTTCCAAGACAGTACTACAGAAGACTTATTTATCTTCTTTCAGAAAGCAACAGGATTATATTTGTGTGTGATTACCCATCCGGTATGTCTGGATTCAACATCTACTTGTTTCAGTTTCTTCAAATCATCGTTTGAGGTTCCTGCCGTGAAGGTCACGCTCGACACTTTATTCTGGAAAAATAACACAAATGTGACACGACCAAACAGTATTTCCAGGTGTCAAAAGTCTCACATTGATTAAGTTAAATACTGTTCAAGATATTAACATACAAATTCGTAGAGTATGCTTTGGCTTACCCCAAGATCTCTGGAGTTGTCAATGTGGATGTAGATCATTCTCGGACTGTGTGCTGAGTTACAATTGATTGTTATCATTTTCGTCTTGTTTCTATCCTCATCGCCACTTTCCCAGAATGTTTCTGTGCTGTTGTCTGCAATAACAAAGACAGTAAGGTAGTTTAAAATATAAAATAACGCAAATTATCACATTTTTTAGGAATGTTGTTTTTACCAAATAACACTCATAATAGTTCAAATTAAGAACTTGATATTCCCCATCCAACTTTAAATTGTTTTTGTTTTACCCGTCAAAAATGTATGTTACCTGTAAGACTACCGATCATCGCCTGTCTACTAGAGGCCTTGAGCTCAGCCACAGAAGTCAGCTCCTTCAAGCACTCTACGCTTCCCGCGCCTGGACCTTGCAGCAGAACATTGTTTCCGGCGTTGTCTCCCCATTCCTCCTCAGATTTGGACAGTATGGCGCTGATGTTGCTAAACACGTGGCATTTATGAAGAAACACGTGATCTGATGGTCGGAATTTTAGGCACCAACAACGTACGGCCATTTGCTACAAATGTATCGAAGAAAGAAGTTATTTTCCGCATCAGCACATCTACATCAAGGAATCATCACAGTTTATGCATGTCTAAGATTAAGTGTATGTGTATCATAATTTACCTGTAGTGAACTGCCGTTGGGCAAATGCATCATGACATCGGAAATAGTCTGGAGGAACGTATGGAATACACCAGGCAGTGGGCTCACAGCTTCTCCTGCTATTGTTATATCTGACAGTGGATGTTCACACATACAAGATAATTCCTCCTTCTGTACAGAATGAGAAAATTTGGAATTTCATTAAAATAAATATAACCGACCATTCACATTCGAATTACTTCAGTAACAGACTTTGCCAGAAGCAGCTTTTTTTGCAATTTACATACTTACCGGCTCGGGATCTTTCTTCTCTTTCTTTCCTTCATCATTGGCTGCTTCTTCCTCTTCGATCTCCATTGGAGGAGGTGTCAGTGACGTTACAAAGAACCACAGCAGATCGTGTAGACATGTCAGCTGACTCACGCTCCGTAACAGCCAGTTAAATGCCTTAAGTTAAAAGAAAGTTCATCAAACACGGTAATAGAGTAGCATAGTCTGAATACGACGTACTTATTGTAGTGATTTTTCATATTAATCTTACCTGTAGAGCAAAGACCCTGCACGCAGCCTTTCTCAACGCCAATCTCATAGCCAATTGCAAACTCTCCAGATCGTGTCTTTGTATTACAAATGCCATGACTGGTTTCTGTAAGGCTTTGTCCGATACTCCTGGCTTTAGGGATGACTTTTCTGCAGATTGGATCAGTTTAGCCATGGCGGCTGACGGATGTTTTAGTAACGACATACCGCCATCTGAAAAATGGTATTTGTTAACTATTTTTCCTTAAGATGCTTCACAGCTTTTGAAATCCTTTGAAGACCAAAATTACACACTACCATCGTCAATTATCAGAAAATCATATTCGTAAACATGTCGCCTACTAACAATAATTTTTGTTACTGTATAATTTAATCATCTCACCCGAACCATTAGCACCGCTATTATTTCTTCTCCTGATTAGTATTTTGCTGTTGTTTCCAGCAATGCTGCCATCAGTTGTATCTAAGTTTTCCGCCGAAGTGCTAGTTCCCTGTGCTATCTCTGAGATGGACCTTTGGAAGATAGAGTGCCTATTTGCCTGGGCTTGCATCAATTCTGTTTCAGGAGATATCACAGTTGATTTGGGTATCTTACGTGTTTCGGTTCGGCTGTCATCCTAAAAGTAAAGCAAAAGTTCAAGTGAAATAACCTAAATGTTTCTAATACATAATTTTTAGATGTTCTGAGGGATCATTTAATATTTAATACTCGGAAACAAATATTGTAAATCTTTTTACTAGTCATAGCCCTATTTATTATTAATAATTTATTATTTATTATTTATTTCTTTCAGGAAATGAAATGTATCAACACATAACACCCCTTCACTTATCACTGACATAAGTATGCTTACCATGGGCCTAACATTATTCGGTCTGGCCGGATCTCCTGCAGATTCTGACCGCGTAAATCTGTGATCTCCATGAAATGGGTGTTCCATAACTACTCCCTCCCGATCAGAGAAAATCATATCATCTGCAAAAGCACTGTCTGCTGCTTGTGCACCCTTCTGACTCAGATAGAGAAATGGTACAGGTGGAAATGGGCATTGCTCTACCAACGAGTCTTCACTCACGCTGGGTAGTGAGCTGTCAGTTCTTCCTCCTTTGACCCTTCCCTTGCTTGTTTGAGTATGAGGTATGTTCAGTCCTGCAGCACTGGCCAGATCCAAGAGGAACATGGCGTTGTTCTTCATCACGAGATGTGACTCTAGTATCTGGACCGGAACAACCTGCTTCACAGGTGTGCTTTTCTTCTTTGTTTTCTTCGTCTTTTCTTTGAGCGCCTGTCGTTTCTCGCGCAGGTATTTCTCCCTGCATCGATCACACATTAAGTACCAGGTGCTGCCCCCAAGGCCACCGTCGCCACAATTCCCGGCCCATCCGCCGCAGAAGTGCCCGCCGCTGTTGTATCCCTGACCGCCAGCATGGTGACCGCAGCCGGGGTGTGCCTGCTTCATATGGTACGTAACCGGATGAGGAAACATTCCTCCACACAATTCGCACATCGTCTCTCGTTCACCACCTCCACCTCCGAACAACCCACCAGCAGCTTCTCCAAACAAGTTCCCCCGAGCCGATGGCTTGGCTTCGCCCTTCTTCGATTTTTTCGACTTCTTATCTCGATCCTTGTCTTTCTTATCGTTCTTCCTACTCTTTGCATTAACTGCAGGACTGGGCAGTATTAAATTCTGCGTAATCACTTTGAGTGTTGCATTGGAAAGTTCTTCCCAAAAGTACACAAGGTATTGTAGGGTAGTGGGTAAATCGGAATCCTTATTTTCCTCCAGTTTGAAGGGCGATGTATGTGTTGTTACGGTTATTCCGGCAGTTGGATTGATGACCACGGTGCCTCCACCAACACTGCTACTGCATGGTATAGTAGGTGGGGGTGTTAAATCCCTCTCAACTTTGCTCTCTGAGTTGCATCTTTCTTTACCCCTGGCAGAATCACTCACTGCTTTTACTGCTTCATTTAAGTTTTGAACCTCAGAATTTTGCCGCGAGTGTTTCTTCAATGTGCCGCTGGGCGTCACATTTCTGGGAGTGGTGTCATTGGACTTCAACTTAGGGATTTCTTTTGCTAAACTGGGATGAAACTTGAGATAGGATGCGCAGGCCATGGCGTCGTGCACAATACCCTCGTGCCAAATAAACGCAGCAAACACAGCTCTTGTTGCTTCCGCTACTGATGGGGACATAGCTTCTTTTACCGGCTCCCTTTGTCTTTCGCTCGGAATGGACCCCGACCTAGATCGACTTGTTGGTGTTTTGTTGTCCTTGGCAACGGGTGATGCAGCTCTCTCCCGCTTGGACCTCAGAGTTCTCCCTCTATCCTTTCTGCTATTTTTGGGGGAAACTCTAAAATATACCATCAAAAATTCGTAGAATCTTAAACTGCATAAAACATATTTGCACTCGCAACAAATTTTGAACAAATACATGCGGTCAGGGCAATTTGCACAACGGCAGTCTGAAATCAATACCTTGAATCATCTTTCGGGGAAGTAGATCCTATGCTGAAATGTCCAGCTTTGAGGCTATCTGAACTTCCTGACGAGACTCCAGCTCCTGGTATGTTGATAGCTGCACTAACCGCAGATGATCTGATGGGAGACGACGACGACGCTCGGCCTACAGCACTCAGTGGACTTCCGGCACGCTGAGGACTAGAACTCAAGCTTCTCTGAGGGCTAAAAATATGAAGACTTCTTTGACACATGTGTTACAAACCATTACATAAAATCAACGAATATTCTGTTCACATTTCCTTTGGCATCAAAACAACATCTGTGTCGGAAATAAATAAGTAAAACTTACCTTCTCACTGGTGACGCTGTGATCTTTGGGCTAAGGGTAGCTGGTGAACAGCTGAGATCTTTCCTTAGCGTTGGTGGTGTTTGTGGGGGCGTTGAGAACGCTTGCAGAGAGTCCCTTCTTGGAGTGGGTGGTGTCCTTGGTGGGGTACGTGCAGGACTAGAGGATGATGAGTTGCCTGCAGTCAGATTGTGCCTGGGCGATGGCGGCGGCAGTGGACTACGAGGTGGTGAGTCTTTGTAGGGACCAGATGATCCTACAATAAACGAACCAAGCTTTTGGTCGTCTCTAGCTTTTGCGATACTGAAATAAATGAAGTGATCAACTTACCATGTCTGCAAACTCGTAAAAAAATTAAAGATAATGATAACCTGTGCTGGTTTTAGGACTTGAACTCCTCGACATTGTCTTCTTTGGAGTACCAGGCGGAGTTCTCGGTGGTGTAGCTCCATTACCGTTGACACGACTTTCACCTGAAAAAATACGCATATTTGTTGAAAGCTGCATTCACATTGTTTAGCATTAAGTCTTGAGACTAGTTATTTCCCTGTCACTGTTTCAAAAACGTAATAATTACCCTTTCATTTTGGTTTAAGCAAAGCCAAAATCGGTTTGGAAAGACTGGATTTGGCGTTTTTATAAATTGTGTATAAATACTATGTTCACCTTGCGTCAGCTTAATAAAGTGTACATCACCACGGGTCTACTTCTAAACAAAACAGCGTAAATAGAAACGGACCAGAAATACTCAGAAACAAAATACTGATAAGCTAGCAATAATACTACCTGTAGAAAACCAACAAGAATAAGAAAAGTAACAAATAAATTAAAATAGATGTTATCCAGAAGCAACAAATTTACAGCTAGAAGACAAAATAAGATTAAGATATCAAAGCTTAAAACAGAGACATACTTCCGAAACTAAAAACTTCTGAATTCATTTTTACTGTAAAAAAAGGTAGATCAAAAAGTGGAAAATAATATTTTGAAATTTTGGTGATTTCATAACTCTGTTATATCTGTTCTTTATTATTTTCTCCATAAGAACCAAAGTATGTACTTCCTTACCACCACCCCCCTCACATAGCCTGTTTCCCCTGATACCGCAATTCCCAAAAGGCGATGATCATTTCAATTATTCAAATTAATTACAATCTCACCGCATTCAAAAGTATAGTGGAGATAATCAACGATTTATATCTCACCACTCAACTCATTTAGTGTTGTTGATCTCGTCAGGAAAGTGTCATTTACGGGTGGGGGGTAAGATGCGTAGGGAAACCATACAATTTCATGTAACAAATGTGCAATATTTGTGCAACATGCTTCACTTCTCTAACTACCAGGATAAAACGCGTGTGACAAGATTTACTGGAAGTTACAGTTAACCATAGCAGATCACTTTGTGACCACTGTAAATTATTCTTCCCACTGCAACTGTGAACGCCGAACAAGAGTGATCTGCTATGAAACACGACGGGTAAAAAGTTAAGTGTGGATTTGCAGCTACAGCAGGCAGGTTTATACACCGCGTCACCTTATCAGTAAATAATTACCTAAGAATCTGACCAGATCCTTGACAGACACTCCTCTGAGCTCAGCCTCCAGTGACCCCCTTCCCGTCAAACTGGTATCAACCGGTTCAGTGATGAGCTGGTGGTGCTGGGGGAGACTGTAGGCACCGGGCTCAGAGAGTTGTCTGCTAAACCCTGCAGCTGCTGCTGCACTTGTGAGGCCTCCCGTTGAAGGCCTTCTGCCATGCTGAGTCAGATGTTTACTTACACCTTTGCTTAACTGCCTTTCTACCCTGATTTTGCCTGTAAATTGAACGTGGTGATGAGAAGAGTCTCAAATGGAAACGACTGAAGCAAATCCTTCGCCAAATACAATCTCTTCCCAAGACGACAGTATTTCTGGTTCAGATTCCACCTCTTGAGAAGCTATGCGCAGTTCTGCCAATCATTTCAGTAAATTTACTTCCAAACATTTTCACGGAAAAATTAACCTTGAAATCAGACAAATTTACATAGATAATGATACATGTACCATTAGGTATTTCCAATGCCAAATAAATAGCAAAACGCGCACATTTAATAATGAGAAGTTAGTGTCATATAATCTAAGCATTAAATTTTCACTTCGGTAATTAATTCAAACCACAAAACAAAAGATTGGCAGACTGAAAATTAGTATATTTTGGATTCAGATTTGACCTGGTTTGTGTAACATCTTCTCTGTCAGTATATTTATTTCTTTAATTCACGGAGCAGTTAAATATTGTTATAACCTGGTCAAATATCAATCCTCCAATTAACAAAAGACATGCAAATTATACAAACATGTTTCCTATCTAAGCTATCAACTGATAATTAAAGCATTATATCACTGCACTAAACTGTGTTAATATTATTGCCAAGTATAATAAAAAGAGTCGAGTCTGGCGATGTCAATACACTGGTACGGAGTGATTGTTTGGACAAAAGCGTAGTTCCGTTACAAAGCAGGTAAATATCTTCTGCTAGTGCTTTTGGCGTGACTGTACACACTTCATCTAGATATAGAGGTAGTGTGCCTACCTAAAGCTTTTACAAGATCCTTGACGGAGACTCCTTGGAGTTCGGGTGGAATATCCGGTCTGAGGCTATCCACACGTTCTGGTGGTGGAGGCTTGGGGCCTGTTGCTGGTGCAGGACCACTTCGCGCTCCAGTGATATTCTTGTCTTTTTCGGTTGGTTTTCCAAATGTTGGCCACGAGGGTGGACTTCCCGACGCTTGACCAAATGTTTGATGTCCTGTCAAAGGAAATTACAGAGTGTTATTTTATTCCACCTGGTTTGCTTTAGAATTACTGTCAGTTGAATGCACCGTAAATTAATTATTGAACCCTCTGGGCCACACTAAACACCTACTGGATTCACTGCCTGAATGACCAAACACAAAAGGTCCTGTTGCTGCTCCACTAGTAGAGGGCTGCGGAGAACTTTCAGCTGCGCCAGCACCAAATGCTGCTGATAAGGAAAAACACCCTTCGGATAATGTGGAAAATGTAAAGATACGTTACTGACAGCTAAATTATAGTTTCAAATACTTGCACGAATGTAATGCCATCTTAACCTTGTGGCGTGGATGTTGAACCAAAGACGGAGAATGATGGAGTCTGTTGAGCCGTTGTAAAATCAAATCCTTTCGGAGTGCTAGTCGACGCACCTGCAGAGAGATCAGTGAAAAATGTGCATACCATTTGAAATTTTATCTATGTGGCTTCGGGCGCTCTGCTAATCTTAGATACAGAAGAATAATTTTGCAATATACTTTTTGGGAATTGAAATAGGAAACAAACTGTGTAATTTCTAGAAAGATTGGAACATCGTCCTCGCTACGTACCAGTGTGTGTACTAAGGTTTTGTCCAAAGTTAAAGGGTGACTGGTTTTCCTGAGCTTCCTCTAACAAATCCGCTTCGTGTTGCAGATAAAGTATATCATCATTTCCGCGCGCTAATGACCATGCCTCTCCTCCCGTCTCATGGCAGTACCTTTGCATACTATCCTTCTCCAGCCGAACCCAAACTCCATCTCCATTAGTTACCTACAGAATTATGTTGTGACTGTGATTTCTTTTGTAGAGTCTTCCTTGAATTTTTGAAAGATACAACTGCAGTTAACTAAATTCAAATTTTAAAATTAAACAAGAAACGCAAGAGGCGTAAC
>JBCAUG010007093.1:0-11305 GCA_038406175.1 Haplosyllis leylae | reverse complement strand
TTTTTACTTGTTTGGGTTTCTTATGCAACTAGTGGAGAGGCTTAAATTTAGGTCTCGCCTAATATCCAAACGAGTACTGCCATTCATATTGAATTTTGCATGGTGATTATTAATTCAGGCAAAATACTTTTTGCAGATAGTGATAAATACATATTTTTAAAATGTACAAACGTCTCCTAAAGAGTTATATACCAGTCGAGTTTTCTTATATTTCGTAATTTTCAGCTAAATCATGGCAAAATCCTGCCAGTATTGACATTCAATGGGTCGCAACCATTGAATGTCAATGCTGGCAGAATTCTGCCAGGATTGGCAGAAAACTAGGAAATATAGGCAAACTCCAATGTCAAACCTTCCTATGAGTTTTGCTAGTGGTAAGAACTTAACAAATTCGAGTACACTACTTTCCTTGAGTTCACTGAATTCAATGAATCTTGACGAAATTAAAAAGTGGAATGGTTAGGGATACCTTATGTCTGAAACAGATACATCTGTTACTACACTATTATATAGATCTAATATACCATTTTACTATAAATACCTGATACAGAACCTGGCTTTGAATTCTTAGCAAGTAGTCTTTAAGTTTAATACTATTGCAACCGTCATACTTATCGGATACGTGTAAATAAATACTAAAAGCAGACCATTATCAGCAAACAAACAAAGAGTTAAGTATTTGACGAGAGTCCCGATGTCATCTTTCACAATGCTTTCAAATTAGATTTTACACACACTCGTTCGGTTGAGTGGGACATAATAGCTCACAAACAAATAAGGAGATAGACAAAGTGTGGCTATACTCACACAAAAACCTCTGGTTCTCAGCAGAGTGTGGCTAGTCCCATGATCAGTGTAGCCAGCTAGATTCTTGAGTAAGGCCAGGGTGTAGGATCTGGAAACTGTCTGTTTCTGTTAAGAAAATTGTCGAGAAAGTTCTCGGTACAATTTTTTTATCGAGTATTATCTTAGGACAAAGCTATTTAGCTACGAGACCTTTCTTGGTGACTGATTGCCGAGACCTTTCTGGGGAAAATGTGTTTTTCTCCAAGACATTTCTAGGTACAATCTATTTTGATCTGAGAGTTTTCTAGGTACAACCTGATTTGCTCCGAGACCTTTCTTGGGACAAAGCATTTCTGTTTGAGATTTTCTAGGTACAGCCTGTTTTGCTCCAAGACCTTCCTCAGTAGAAAGTGACCAATACTTTGTACCTAGAAAATGCCAGTGAGAAACATTTTTATCAAGCATGTCCTTAATGGTATTATATTTAAAAACAGGTTATACCTACAATGGTCCTCAGAGCAAATCAGGGTCAACCTAGAAAATCCTCAGATTCTACTCTTTGTCCCGAGATGATACTCTATAAAAAAATGTTGTACCGAGATATCAGAATCAGAAACAAGAACGGATGGTTTCCCACCACACTTAAACAGGCAGAACAGCTTACAAAGGATGGCTTAAGGAAATCACTGGAGATGGAGCCACCCGATGGTTATGTTACTATTGTAAAGGTCTGATGCTACAGGTGGATTCTACACGAAACTTAAATGTGATTCCATCTCCCACGCCTGCTCCCAAGAAAATCTATTACGTCTGTCAAATTTAGAAAAGTATTTTGGACTTAAGTAAATTGAAGGTGAGCATTTTGAACGTAAATTGCGCATTGTGGAATCACTTTTGTTGGTGACTCGATATTGAATCTACATGAGGTCAGATGGAACCAAACATCAAAAAAACTCAGAAAAAGTGAAAATTTCAGTTTGGGTGGAAGGGATCTTTGGTGGCCATCTGGATCAATTTAGACTAAGATCTAAATCTAAACATAGGAAGCAAACATAGGAAAACTTGGAAAAACTAGATCTAGATCTTGACTCAGAAAACTCAGATCTAAATCTAGTTTTCCAGAGTCTTGATCTATTTTTCCCGAGTTTATATCTAGATCCAAATCTTAACTCAGAAAAACTAGATCTAGACCAAAAAAACCTAAATCTAGATCTGAATTTTTTGTGTTCAGATGCAGATCTAATTTTTCCAAGATTCCCTATGTTTGGTTCAGTATGACCTTGCATGGATTCAATCTTACCTCACGTGAACGGTAATAAACTAACCTGGAGTAAAACGAGTCACCAAAGTGAAAATCTTCATTCCTTGATAAATCTTCTGTAAAAGAGTTTGTGTAGAGCAAATCTGGATACGTGACTAAAACATAAATGAAAATTTGAACTAGAGACATCTGCCAGGATGTGTACCGCCCGCATACAGGCTAAATTGTACTACCTTCTGATTGTCTCCAAGTGACTTCTGAATAATGTGTTCGTTGAGGTCATTGTCACCACCGTCGATATGGTCACGGAAAGTAAGCCTAATTCATAAAAGAAGCAAAATATAATCTTAATGTAATTTAGCTTTCTATCAAATAAATTCTTTTATCATACCAGTGCGATAATAATTTCGATTAAATATTCAGCAAAGTAGATTTTTTTGAGACCAGCATTAGGTGCCCAATATTTATAGCAGCACATTCAGCTCAATCTGCTGAACAATTTGTAAATAATTCTGTTAAATCATCAAAAGAAGCAATTGCATTGAAATAAACTAGATGGATTGTAACTCTGAAACAATACCTGGCATCGGATATTCCCCGGTAGTGTTCTTGCTTTTTCCTGCAAATACAAAATAATCCGTCCAGTGAACATCCTTATGATGAATGCTCAAATATGAAATTTGTCTCAGGGAAAGGATAAATAATACCTGATCTTTGAAATCTAAACTACTATTGATCTATTTGTCAATTAACTGACATGGATAATTGCATTGTGTTTGATGATTTGAATAATTAATTTTGAAATCCATCTGAAAAATAGGAAACTAGTTGCAAATTAGACTGACACAAATTCGGCGAAGTAAAGTTTATGAATCCATAAAATTCCAGTTACAGTGAAAGGAGCGTCATGGTCAACATCAGAAATTTAAAAATATTGACATGAACAGACACTAAAAAGGAGGGTCACAATAGCAAATATAATATACGACGTCCATTACCTGGATAGAACTGAGAAAGTAAGAATGTAAATCTCACGATTATTAATCTGTATCCGGATCACAATATTTCATAACAGAAAGATTATGCACATGTAGGACAACATTGGAACTTGAATTTCCCTCTCA
This sequence comes from Haplosyllis leylae, assembly GCA_038406175.1. NCBI lineage: Eukaryota > Metazoa > Annelida > Polychaeta > Phyllodocida > Syllidae > Haplosyllis > Haplosyllis leylae. Next base: position 8,134 of record JBCAUG010007093.1, on the reverse strand, counting down.
AACCAAAGGTTGTAATTCTGAAAGTACTTCAATTTTCATACATTTACATGACAATAATAATAATCTCTTGCATATTGAAACCAACAAAAACGATACCACTTACCACCATTTCATAAAATCAACAGTCTAAGTGAAACACTCAACAAAAATAAAGGAAACATTAAAATAATGTAAAGTAACATCAAACCGTAATAGATGTGATATGATTTAAAATAAATATATGTGTACAGTTTTGTATCTTTTAAAGATCTTGTTAAACTACTAGATTTCACTTCAAATTATTCATTTAATATGACTTTTCTTGGTTGAGTAAAATTTTTTCTCGAAAACTTAAATGGGATACCATCAATTAAACTTACTTATATAGTATCTGTACTTGGAGTAAATGACATCGTTACTAAGCCTTGTATCCCAGAAATGCAGTTCATCAATTTCAAAAGATGCACAAGCCTGGTACTGATTCGTGCATCCTATCACCCACTTGTCAGCATTACCTGCAAGTCTTTCCCATTGAGTTGGTTGAGATATATTGACAGTCAGACTGCCATTGAAATACACCTGTAAGTACCAATATCTTTAAAAGAATGTGGAATTTGAAATTCTAAACACTGTTCACAGCAAAACATTATCAAAGACAAGAAAGTCCACATACCACCCGCAGTGTAACCTGTCCGGTCCGAAGGGTATCCCAGTCCTGGCTGGGGATACCCCAGCCCTGTCCTGCCAGGGGGTTACCCCAGTCCTGGCCATGGGGGTCTCCAAGTTCTGTCCTGCCTGGGGGTATCCCCCCAGGTAGGACTGGGGTACCCCCAGAAAGGACATGTGACAAGAGACCTTGGAGAGAACCTGGGACTGGGGTACCCCTCTCATCTCCCAGTGGTGGACAAAGGGAAAACATTACCTTCCCCATTCCTTCGGAATGCGGGCTGTAAAATCAGCGAGTCAAAGAATATGATTGGAAAATGCATGCTGACCGTTGGACCAAAGCTGACTATTATAATCATATATCTACAGCGGTTTCGTAAAATCTGACAATGAATAATGAGCAACTGACACTCACCTGCTACCTCACCCACCCACCCCAAACCAAGACAGTCTTGCACTGTACAAAGAAACTAGTTTTGAATACATTTATTCAAGTGCAAAGAAGCTACAATTTTCATTGATTATAAATGCGGAATTGTTGTCGTTAAACTGTTGGCTAATTACTTTCTTACAATTAAACATTAAATTTTAATAACACACTCTTACACAATGACGTTGTTAGGCTCACTCAATAAGAGATACTTAATTCCGTATATTCTGATATTTCCTTGGGAGAGATCACTTTCACGCAGCGGGAAGATTGTAATACATAAGGATATCTAGCAATATAGTTTGATTTTACTCATTTGTATCTTATTACGGTTGCATCAATTACGTTAGCCGAATTCTTTCACTTACCTGAAGTCCAGTTGTCGAATGCCATACTGCAGCCACATGACACCAATCATCGAAACAATTTCCAACTCCTTCTCCCACCCAGAGGTGTCGATTTATTTTATTATCGCCGGCATCAAAATATAAGACGCTATTCTTCAAATATGACGTAACACCACCATCTGAGCCTCTTGTATGGCCTCCAGAGCTGAAGAGGAACCTAGGAAAACATTGAGCAATATTTTAGTTGGCCAACAAATTATTCTTTGAAACAATCAATGTTGGTTTGCAATTGGTAGCATCGAAACCAAGGCAGCTGTGTTCCACCTGTCTCTGTCAGAACATACCAAAAAAAAATAACCTTCTTTAACAGATTTCCAGATTTTGGATTCACACTGCAAATTTTGTTACATTACTAAAGAAGGCTTACCATGTTCCCGATTGCATGCTTGAAGGAAGTTTCAACCAGTATGAATAAGTAAAACCATTTGCACAGAGAGAAAGTTCTCCAAAGCATTTGTCTCTGTGATCACCAAGGTCAGCATACTGAGAACCTGATTTTGTTAAAATAAAGTTTATACCATGTGTAGATCTATCTTGACAGCAAAATTATTATTGTTATATTGTTCCAACGGTTCCACTTCTATACAGATAGTCCTGAATAAAATGATACTTTCACAAGTCACAGACAGGTGTTACAGTAGTTGAAAAAAATACAAGCATTCATCCGTCTTTCTGTTCATATATATTCGCTGCTGACTATCATCATTAGGAGATTTCTTGCGCATTCCGACACCGAATACAGGCCAATTGAATTCCCTGTTTCACATCTTTGCAGAATTTAGACTATATAACAGAGAATGGGATTGTAGCGCGGCAGTCCACTGATTGGTTGGCGGCCAATGCACAATTTTCTCCTAATGCAACATGTGTAATGTGTAATGTAATGTGTAATTGCAATGTATTGGAATCGATATTTTAGAGGGATAAAATGTACATTTTTGAGTCTTATTTCTTAAACACTTTTTGTGTCCCAGATAGAAACCTTCAGACATTTGAATCAGTGTAGAGTTTTAAGGAATTTTTGGTCGTGGGTTCGAGCCCCACCCATACTTGTGGATACGTTTTCAAGTATGTGGATCGAAAAGACTCGGCTGTAATGCTGTTCACAATAAAGTCAGCAGGTTTTGCAACAGAAATGAATCTAAGGAATCAATTGGATGCAGGTGAGAAGCATCGAAGAAAGGAATGCAACCCATGATTTCAAATTCAGGTCACCTGTTGTGTCCAACACACGGGTTTCAGTGGTTCCATAGAAAATACTTGTGCCCTCCAAAATTAAAAAAAATGTTTTAAGAATGTTCACCACATCAAAATTGAATAGTACAGACATAACCATTTTTATGCTGCTGTCCACATTTTCTGGTGCAATTGTTGAATATTTGGCAAATGAATATTTTAATGTAAGGGAACACCATTTTCGTCAAATGAGTACTGGTCAATTTTATTGTGAAGAACTTAATTGAGATCGTTTACCTTCCAGCTTTAATGCATTACCCTGTATTCCTGTACTGAGCACAGGCTCATTGGTAAGTGTCGCATTTATGTCTCCGACAAGAATATTTTCCTCTATCACTTCCATTGGAAAGTGGTAATGAACACCTGGGAATAGATGATGAAACAAAAGTTACAAATGCTGCTCATATCCAACATGTAATTCCTTTCTTCCCACCCAGTGAGTCAATGGAGTTTTTCCGTAAAATTTGATGATGCCATTGAAAGAGGATCACCTACATTTAGTGACTGTCACTATTCAAAGAAGATAACATTTAGTTTTGATTATTACTTACTTTCTTTATTTTCTATTTTTTTTTTTTGATATATTATTAAATACAGTCTGTCTTTTGTAAATATCATGTCATAATTTCAGTCTATTTATTAAGAACACCTTGCATTTTATTTTATGGTGACCTGGTTACTTCATAGAAACATCACAATGAATCCAATTCAATGAAATCATCGAAAAAATTATGGAAAAACTCTTAATGACTTTGTTGTACCAAACATTGCCGAGGTGTTAATGAACAAAATAGCGTTGTAATTTAGTATCCGTTCAAATGATTGGACAGCCGAAAGAGGGATCATTGTCACACTTACCTTCACACAATATGATCTGTATCAAAATGTTAAATCCTGTCGAAATACCCATCTTCAGTGATGTAATAATATAATAATCAATTTGCTCTTCTTCTGATTAGTTGCCTTTTATAACTTTAAATGAAGCTTTGGTGCTTGTGAGATCTGATAGATTCCAATTGATGAAACATATTCGAATTGTGTACCTGCCTGGCGTATTACTTTGATACGAATTTCGTAATACTATTGCAAGGCAACTGGTGACCTTTTTGTCTCCCACCTCGCAAAGCACGTTCTTTTGAGGCGTGGATAATTTAATGAGTTCATTACAATTTAATGAATAATTTCCGATAATTGGGATTATCTTTAAAAGGTTTAAAGCCACACCTATTTGTGTTTTTGTGTTTGTAGAAAGGTGTGTGCACCTGATTAATACCTGATATTTTCCTTCAGAATAACACCTGTCGAGTTTTTCACAAACCACACAACATTGCCAGTATTTTTCAGAAGAATTCAAAAGAATTACAGGAATAAAATGCTCCCTGCAGTAAGAATAAAACTGGGAACCTCTCCTTACTGAAAACCTTGTTGTTGTTTTCAAACTTGTTTGAACTTTTTGCACTAAGGGACACAAAACCTAGTTTTGAGTGCCTTTGCGGTTGTGAGGAGCTTTAAATATCCCATAGTATATGTACCACTAGTTTCATCTAATGAAACTTATCTAATTAGATGAAACTCTCTTCTTTGTGAAAAACTTAGAACGCATAACATAACATTTTAACGTGATTAGAACTTCTGTTAGTAAGATTCATGAAATGACAGATTTGCACAAAAACTATTTGTCCCGTCAAGAAATTCATTTTGATTTCAAAGCGATTGTGACTTAAATTGTACAGCATACACTTGAGACCAAGAGATCTATTGCACTACTGAATATTACTTCGTAACCTAGGAGGTGGGGGTCACTAAATGATTTTATTAAATTTAAATAGACTAATGATAATGACATTGGCACATTGTACTCTGCTAGTTCAAATGCATTTTTCTGGTCTAAGAACAAAGACCCATGCACTTACTACGATTATAACAATGCGATGTGTGTAGTAATAGAACATGACTTCAGTCTGTATTCCGGTTCACATCAACTATATATATAAATATTGGAACTGTCCGTGCATGGGTATTGCTGGTACGGTACTCGTAACTTCATCATTACACGATTTAGTGTTTAATTCAATATTATTTTAATCTACACAGTTTTAGGGACAAAAAATAACGTGGAGATTGTAAAAGTAATATCATTCAAAAGTTGGCGTCTGTCATGATAGGTTGTAGTGATTTAATAATTAATAATATGTAATGTAATCAATGGTAGTGGTCCAAGTGCAAATAGATTTTCCACATACTGTTCATGGTACAGTACACATAGTAAAAGCAACAAAATATTATGTTGCTTTTAACCAACCCGGAAAAGACAATAAATTGACGTCCTCTCTCTCCAATAGAATAAAGTAAAAACCCTTTTCGGTGAACATTGTCTAAGTGTATAATACTACAAGGATATACAGAGTCAACAAGCGATACAATTATTACCGCCGGCGTACGTAGCACGACAGGAGGTAATGTTTTCAGTCTGTTCACACTCGGGGGGGGACCCCGGGATACCCCCCTGTCCAGGTTGGGGTACCCCCACCCCAGTCCAAAATATTACATCCAGTAGAGTATCCAGGAAAAAAAACAGCAGAAATATTGGTCATGTTTGGGACCAGCCCGGAAAGTAGTACAAGTGGCTTTGGGGTATCTGTGAAAAGCATTGGGCAGCTGTAACTACTATTGTGTTGTGGGCATTCTATTAACAGCAAAGTACATCTGATTTCTGGAATTATGTCACATTTGAAATTTTACAGAGGTTTTCTAGGTTATTTTTTAATGTAAAAACCTTTTCTCAGCACGAGATATTAGTCCTATCTCATTAAATCTCATTAACTTCAACAAATCAAACATAAAATTAGTTTTTAAATTTATTTGTAATAGTTGCGTATAAACACCGAGGCTACCTAGAAGAGGTATAAATCCAGTGTAGAATGCTAAAATGACTATAACAAGTTCTAGTTCAGATACATTAAATATGCAACTCTCTTATGTACATACTATACAAAAATAATAAATTACACAGACACATAAACATGCGAGTATGACACACATACACCATAACAAAAGATTAGATCTAGTGACATTACGATTACATTTCAAAGTAGTAACTTTTCGGACATGCTAATGTTACTACTACTTTCTACGTACTCTTTATAATTTCAAAACCAAATGTTAGTTGTATGAAAAAAATCAACCGTTTGCTTTGAGCAAATGAGAATATTCAATAACATATTCATAAAGATTGTCGAATTGCTAACATATGACAAATTTGATGTATTTTTGCATTCCCACACTGAGTTTTCACATTATTTGGTAAGTAGAAAGGAAACGTGACTCAAATTCAATTAATACGGAGTCTTCACTGCAATAGATGTGAATGATAAATGTGTATCATATGCATTATTTTGAACAATAAACAAAGCACGATACATATGTTCAGTAAACACATCACAATAACTGTTTCATCTATGACCATTTTCCTTTCCTTCGCTTGTTCGTTTTAGTTGAGTATTTGTTGAAAGAAAAGCACGAGTAAAACGAGTATTATTTTGTTAGAACATATTGCATGGATGGAATAAAAATCACTACTTTTATGAACAACTACAGGCACAGGTAAACTGAATAATTTCAATTACATTAGTGCGTAAGACTGGTAACATAACTTATTTACGTACGACTAGCATTGCTGCATCTACACATGAACTTTACTTTGTGGTATTGAAATTTATTTCTTCTATAGAAATTGGTTCCTACTTTACAAACACAAAAGTTAGGATTGATATCACACAGAACTTCTTAATTAATAAACCTGCGGAAGAAAAACTAACTGATACCTTCTATTGAGATTTTGCAATGTTTGGATGAAAATGGCAAGAAATAAATAAAATAACATGTTTAACTTGATTGAAATGTGGATTCTCACAAACGCTTTATGGATACAAAAGACGCCAATGAAGTGAAATTATGGAAGTCGGTGGAATACTAATCCGTTACGGTTGAAGATCTCAAATGTCCATTATGTCCCTCAAAGACGAACTGCTCATATGAATCTTCCGAGAGCGGCGTAAAAGTCTTGCAAGCAGACGAGCAGCTGATTAAACCTTGGACGTTCTTCTGGATTTAGTGCCCAACAACATGCCATGACTGCAAATCTGAAAGTTGTGAAAATTCGTTAAGATCAAATCTGAAATACATTTTATGAGACAAGGACTTTACACTTCGTTCCAATTTCACGAACATTTGATGTTAAAAACAATCCACAACAAACAGAAAAAATCTTACAGCTCATCGGGGCAATTGACTGGTTGTGAGATTCTGTAACCCTCCCTGAGGTAGGCTGACATTTCAAATGGATCTATATCTGCATAAGGTTGGTGACCGAGTGTTATGAGTTCCCACAGAGTTACGCCGAAGGCCCACTAAAATAAGAAAGTTTAATGTTATTAGCATTAACCAAATTTTAACTATCAACTATCTTGCAGTGCACCTCAGGAGCTTCTACCCGCCCCCTAAAAACGAAATACTGCGTGAAAATATAAAAAAATTGACAAGGCATTGAAATTAATTCCTATATGTTCTCTAAATTCCAAATACGTACCACTTCACTTCCAACTGAAAATCTCCTATCTAGAAGAGCTTCTAAAGACAACCATTTAACTGGCCGGTTTTCGTTATCACCTAAACAATGGTAGTCATTTGGGAACAGGTCTCTGGACAGAGCGGTATCGGTCAGCTTCACTGTAAGATTGCTGTCAACTCTGTCAGGATAAAAAATAATACATTACATTTGAATTAGTTTTAGAAACTTCCATAAACGTTCCTCATGTATTTGTATATTCCACAGTGGTCTATTGTGATACAAAAATCTATGTTTTTTAATGTTTTACTTAAAAGTCACGAATTTTATCTGTTCTAATGAATAAATTTCTATTTGCAATCTTTAAATTTTTGAGAATGGTTTCAAAATGCAAAATCCTAACAAGTCAACTACTGCTTAAGCTCGACTAGTTGACTAAACGCACCAGTCTCGGCAAGTCCTATCGGTGCTTATAACCAGCAAAGAATACTTACACACAATTTCTACTGGCAATATCTCTGTGAAGGATTCTTTTCCGATGCAAGTATTGAATACCTTTAATTATTTGAATGGCCATGTAGACTAGTTGTTGTGTGCTCAATGCCTGGAACAAGAACGTGCAATATCGGTAAATATCGAATATTGTTTGATGGTATTATTTGATGGTAAATATTCTGTTCACTCTATCGCCGTGTAGTAAAAGTTTAGTTTTATGGCTAAATGTAATGGGCTATACCTACAGGGGACATATACATCTTCAAATATTTTTATTTTTAGTACAAGAAAGTCCTCCTGCGTAACGCAAGAGGAATACCGCCCGCTGTGTAGCAAGTGCTCGCCCCGCTGTCC
>JBCAUG010007082.1:0-11305 GCA_038406175.1 Haplosyllis leylae | reverse complement strand
TGGTCGGCTGGGGCATGGTATATATACAAGGTCACGCAGTGGCCTTGGCCTTGGTCGGGAGGGACTCCGACAGTTACTATGGGTGACATCAATTTAAGAGCATTATATCTGTGTATACTTCTTGTAAAAAGCAATGTTCACATCACACTCTAAGGAAGTTTAGACGATTCAGACTTCGGGGATGTCAGAAAGTTCTGAACTAAATTTACGATGGAGGTTTATGATAAATTATATTTGGAACCATAAATAAAGAAAACATTTATTTTAAAAATAACACTCTACATTAACATTTGATGTCAAAGAGACACTTTAAATGCTGGCACAAGCAAATTTCATTTCCTTTCGTGAAACAAGAAGGGTTTTGATATTTCCATACACCAGACATGCATAGTAATGGTACACTGCCTGCAGGAAAAAGGTGTAAATATGCAGTAGATGACAGGCAATTCATGATTACATAGACTTATTCAACTTGCCATGCCACATGAGAAAGTAAAAGTGTCAAGTGGAATGCAGTATGGGAGAAATCTGTCCAGGTTTAGTATACGTTTTCCAAGAAGAAGATGTAATGAATAAGTTATAGTTAAAAGATAATTATAATTTTTATAATGAAAATTCTACACTAATTTAACTGAGAAAATGAACATATTAAATTTTTAGATGAAAAGAAATGAAGACATTAATATCACTCTGGTTGTAATTTATTGATGTGTTACGGGGTCTCCCAAAAATGTTCATGGTCCACTTAACGACTAGAATGCATTGCGATTGATGCATAAACCAGGATATTGATCACAGTTCAACAAGGTTAAGCAGGCTGATGATGGAGATAGTTTTCAATGAAATTTAACTTTTTACATTTTGGTAGTGAACATGTGGTTTTGACGTCAGTGTCCCAAAGAACTCCTCATATAACTCAATGTCTTGGAACATCGTTGCCTGCTGTGTCAGCTTATTGTATGTTATTCCTGGTTATTATCTGAGCTGATAAGAGATTTTTATTGTTTTTTTTTCTTAGTAACGGACCTGGTTAAAAATATAGTGTACATGCAAACGACACGTCCACGTTTGTGTTTGAAAATATGCCATGGATGCTTTTGTGCAGTGCACCATGCTACTCATGCCATTGACGCGAAAGCACCAAAAATGCCATATATGTGAATTACACGAGGGAATTGTTTGTTGAGGAATTGGCTGAGTAAGCATTGGTGATTTGGTTCAGGCAGTACCAATTAGGGATTTCCTAAGAACCAGTGTAAACAGAATTCAACAATCCACCAAAGAAACAACAGTTATGCATCGCTGGGAACAAATAGCGATCTGTGTATCGCTAACGATCAGTCTGGCCGGTTCTTTTCCACACCTTGATCTATTGCGTAAAACTAATCACGTCAATTAAGTGTTCATCCTGTTTTGTTATCTAAATTAAAACATAGCAACTGGAATGTTTTTTTTGTCTGAGTTAAAGGATTGGTCAAAAAGTGAGTTACAAAATTATTCTTTTCATTCGTAAACTGGTAAAATACCGAGTATACAAAAATTTGAAGAGTCACAAAATCTTTCTTTTCATTCTTCAACTGGAAACACACCAACAGAAAAATGAAGTATTTACTGATTCCGATTTTCTTTGCCTTGGGTAAGTTACATATAGATCTATTACTGTACTTTTTTCTTTTTTTCTTTGGTGGATTAGAAGTTCAGAATAGTTCAAACACTGCTGATTTCTGAGTGATGTTGTTGAATCAAAGAAATTGAAATTTTTTTTGAATTCGATCTCACAAAACTTGAGATATTGGAATGAAACTAAGGCTCTAAATATGAATTCAGCTAAATCCTGATCACCTGATCAGCTAGCCATAAGCCTGCATTCAGTGAACAGGGAAATTTATCAATTCGACTAATATTTACAGGTAATCAATGCCATGATATAATTTTTTGTATAATTTCTATATAATTTTCATTTTGAATACTTTGCAGCTTATGCACAAAGTTCTTGCACGGGTGTTCCAGACGGTACAGTCATTAACTGGGGATGCAGATCCTACACTGTTTGCCAGAATGAAGAAAGTGTTATCATAGACTGTTCTGTGAATGGTCAAGTCTACAATCCGAAAATTAAGGCTTGTGATGAGTACGCTTAATACTTTTTATATACACATCAGGCAATTCACTTTTGACAATTAAGATGTTTCATCATTTGTCCTCTTTTGTCTTTTTTGTGTTGCAATTAAATCTCTGATTAAATTTTGATCAGACACCAAATTTTATTGTGCCAAATTTTTACCTTCAAGAGATGATGTAACCCAATAGGGAGGCACCCCGGGTATAATTCCTAAGGACCATATTTTTCTCAGGTTTTCCGAATTTTTGGCAAAATATAGGTTGGTGCCATGTCATCCATTTAACCAGATCTGATTTCCCAATTGGAGACAAAATTGTACCATAATATTTTTCATTGTGTTTTTGTTTTCAGTCCAGAAAATACGCCTGCACCTTGTGGATCCAATCGGGCTGCAGCTTGCGCTAAGGCTGTGGAGGGAAGGTTTGCCGACTGGACAGAGGAATGTAAATTCTACTACACCTGCAATGACGGCTTGTACTATGGACATAACCCTTGCCCTGAAGGTATGTGTAGAAGAGATTGAAATCCAAATTGTCTATTGACAACTAATTAGTTTTCCATGACCTTACAAAGAAGTCATTGCCACATCCTACTAAGCAACAAAATTTAATTGTGACAGATAAAAATAATGCCAATTATGCAACCATATTTGCAATTTTGCGAATGTTTATTTTACATTAAATTTCAAACACTGGTATGGAGTCCTTTCTTTCAATTTTTAAATTGTTTCTTAGGTACGGTGTTTGATGAGGCGTTGTGTCTTTGTAATTACGTTGGCTCTGTATACGCCCCATGTGGAGCCAAACCAGACGACGATAACAAACCAACGGGGCGAGGATGTCCTCTCTATTGACTCTCAAAAAAGATTACTTAAACTAATGGAGGGCTGTTTCTCTTAAACCCCAAACAATTATAGATTAAAATTATTTTTGTATTTTAATTCTACACTGTAATGTTAATAAATATTTACTGTTCACGTTCATAAAATTTCCTTGTTGTTGATATTTTTTGTGATAGTTTAATGGCTAGAGTCTGATTTTCATCCCGGACACTGCGACCAACGGCCTCTTTGTAACCGTAAGAAAACGATGGTGTTAGGGCAAATATTTTGAGAAAATGTGAATTATGTTGCTCAGAGTGAATCAACCAAGCACTAATAGAGCTTAATGTAATATCACTGTTTCTCAGACAAGTGTAAAAGGTCAAATAACACAATCCTTGTTTGTTTATTTTTAATCGATACAGAGGATGTTAACGATTGCAGTATACTTAAATACCGGTGACTTCTTGTATCCACTCTCTGTACGTGGCAATGTCGGTCATTACAGTTGGGTACTCCACGTTACAGGGAGGCATGATCCACGAGAGTACTGCAACTTGCTGCAGTGATTCACCAACCGAACAGAGCAATGGTGCTCCAGCGTCACCCTGTACACAGATAGATATGTCGTGGTGAACGAAGCAATGAATTAAGGGAAATTTAGTCAACTTCATTTGTGAATCGAAGTCAATGTCGAAGTAGGATGCCCTCATTGAGATACCATGGTCACGTAAGTTTGTGCAATGACCCGAAACCGTGCTTTCCAAGTTGGCTACTTTTCCCTACATTCACTGAGTCGATTACGTTCAGCACCTCCACATTTAGATTCAATCTTAGTTATGGTCTCTTTACATCGAGAGTCAGCATTGACGCTAGCGTTGATGCTTGCGTTGACGCTTGGAAATAATACAAGCGTTAGTGTCAGCGTCAACACTGATGAAAAATTCAAACGGATTCAGAATAGACTCAAAGTACCAACTGCAGCACTCGTTGTGAATACACCTGAAGACTCCAGCCTATCAGAGTCAGACAATTCAATTACATGTTGTCAGTATGTGAGATGTACTCACGAAGCAGCCGCCAGTCGACCGGTCTGATCCGGCGCACGTCATATCATCCCTCACAAAGTACGTCGTTTCACTGTAAGCGAACTTACAGGTATCGAGAGAGTGAACTGTAACTACTGCTTCCTGTAATTCATTCGGGTGGACCCATTCTGGAAGGAAAGAAGTAATTGTTAGACAGTAATACACTTGTTATGCAGTATTAATAGTAGCTTTTGCAGGTGTCTTTGCTTTAGGATAAGATTGTGGGCATATCCTAAATCTTAACAGCAGGACTATTGGGGGTTTCCTTATCTACTGAGTTTCAAGCAAACTTTGAAATGGCGACTCAAAGGAGCAAACAAAAACTGCAAACAAATAATGGAGAATCAAAAGATACACAAATAACCGACTCAATCTAATAATTTTCTTACCCATCCTGCCCCATGCCGTTATTGTGCACTGGTTCCCCACGAAATCACCACTGTCCTCAGGAACTAGCTCCACGATTTCTATGAACGGGTTGGACATGTTTGCGCTCTGAGACAGAGTCAGTATGGCCAGATCTCCGGCTATTGTTGTGTTCAAAATACCGGAATCAAAGACGTAATCTGGATTCTGTCTAAAGAAAATTCTTAGCATGTTGGCATTTTCAACGCTTTGTAAAAGTGATTAAATTTAAAAAGTTATGATCAGAAAGGTGGAAACACACCCCAGAGTGAAGTTTTAACCTTATTTTGTTGATTAAAATGAGGGAATGAATTTATGAAAAAAATATAATCTTGGCACTTGGGACCATTGTGATTTCGGAGACGAAGTAGGTTTCAGGTTGTCCCTCGTCCTGTGTGAATATGTCGTACAGACCCAACACGATCTCAATCTGTTCTCTGAAAATGAGAAGCAGAAGGAGAAGGCGTTACAAAGAATTGCCCGGTTCAGACATGGATTGTAATAAAAGAGCGGTATGCTCAAAGAACACAAAGAATTGCCCGGTTCACTTGTATACCTCATTTAGGCTGCTCACATGGGTTCATGAAATATCTTCGACAATAAATTGAATAAATGTCTCCATTAAAATTAAAATATTTCCAAAGAAACCCAACAAGTAGCTTACGGGAAAACTCCATCGACACATTGTGCCGCTGTTAGTATGAAGTCCTCACTGATCAAAGTTCCAGCGCATGAGGGAAGGTTGAAGTAATATATCTCAGCCATCCACGGATACTCTCCAATGTCTGCATTCTGTCCGCCAATAATTTGAAAATCGAGTTCGTGAACTGTGGAATACATGGAGAAAGAATGGTTGGTCGAGTATGGATAGTTAACAACCGGAGCGCAAAAAACTTCATAATGGTATTAGATTGGTTCATGTCAGGACTTTATTTCAATAATCGACAATTTAACTTACCGCATCTTGACACAGGCATCAAAGCGATGCATAAAACAAAAACACAAAAACGGAAGTACATGTTTATGTTTTAAAAACTCTAAATAAAGGGTAAAGATATTTTCAGTAAAGGAAAGACTTTGTACCTTTAGATTGAGACAAATAAAATTGAAACACGTGTTATTTTCCCCAGGTCGTTTCAGATAAGAACGCTTTTCATCGTAAAAGTCAAGTGATTAATTTTCTCGATGCAAAATGTTCAAAGTGAAACGCGACTATAGTTAAACAACTTCAAAAGTTACGTTATAATTCTCTGGAGTGTTAGTGGTATCATCAAACGAAAAGCCGGTTCACGTTCCCATAAGGTCCTGATCAAAGTTATTATCTTGTCATGAAAGCTTGTCTACCACCACGAATAGAGAACCCCAAACCAATGAAGCTGGTGTGGCACTTAAGCGACGCGACACACATCAACCAAGTCCCAAAATTGATATACCAACGGCTTCACAACACAAGATATTTGAGTTTTTTGTAATAGGCTTTGCTGAATCGAGAGATAGAAAATCAGTTACAGTCAAAAGGATTCCAACCAGCAATCTCTTCTGCGGGAGATGACAATCTTACCATTAATGATCAAGTCACAGATTCAAATCAACCCTAATTCAGACACCATTGATTTCATCGGAGTGACTGAATTTTTCCATGTATTCAGTGAAAGAACTCATTGTCTAGGAAAAACTCTATTGTCCCTTTAAAGTGATTCGACACATATTTAGTCTTAATTTTGTAAAATAAATTACATTGTTCTTGCGATAAAAACCGCGTCTTTACTATGGAAGTGTAATTCAATCCATTTTTACATTCATGCAGTGGAAATTAAAAGAAAGCGGTACATCAAGAAAACATGTACTGTTCATTGCATGTATTTTACTGCCATTTTATGTCTTAATAAGAAAAGAATTATTTTTTTGTAATGGCTTCAGTGAATACAAATGATCCAAGTTTGAATGAAATGTTTCGTTAAGTCCCCCTAATTGCTCAAATATTTTCAGACTTTTACGATAATGGTTCAGGAATAATGTAAAACGATGAGAAATGGGGAGTAAATTGGGATCAAGAGATGTATTGAAATTATCAGTTGACAACTGTTTCTGTCCCACGAATTAGATGCTCGAATAGTTCTCATAAAGTGGTTTTCACTTTCACCACTTTTTGTTTACTTTTTGTTTACTTATATAAATACTGTAGCACAGAAAGTTACCTTTAATGCTTCTATTTTGTTCTTGTCAAACGGGGTAACGAATAATTTTTAAGGTTACCGAAACCTATGTGATTCAAGGAGTTAGTAAGTGTCACGAAATGGAGAATAAATTCAAAAGTATTGCAAGAATACACCTGATCTGTTCAGATGCATTCGAAGATTTTTATGGCCTCACACGGAGTTGACAAACAAACGTTTATGTGTCGCTTTATGTTTTATCACAAGCACTGAAATGCCAACAGTCACATTTAATGTTTCACAAAGTATATTGCCAAATATTACCAAAAGACAAACAACTGGGAAAGACAACACAACGGTCAACCGGGTACTCTTTCGTAACACAAATGACTGTTCGCTGTCACCAGAGGTAAGAATCTAAATATATAAGGATCTATTTAAAATTATGATAAAAATATATATCTGCACATTTAAGCCAAAGTGCTCGATAGAATAATAGAACTTATTTAACAAGTGCAATTTAGTTTTGTCGACAAGAATTAAAATTTTTTTTCGTTTAATTTACCGTCAGTCAGGGAATCTACAATTCAGGTGTCACAAGAAAACAAAATTGTTTTTACCTTTCAGATGATAAATCTGGCTCGAGTGACAGCAAATTTCTCCCTCGATCTTGATGATTGTTATAAAAAATCACTCGTTGAGAACAAACATGAAATTAAACAATGCCGAAATTCAAAAACGGCGAATTTGTCGTTACCTTCTATTTATATAATGGATAATTTATCATGGAAGGAGCAAACAAAGCAAAGGTAGGGTAGAATGATACATTTTCCTTGGAAAAGACAAACACTCTTTTATTCAATCATTTGCACTAAATTCGAAGAACGCTACTGAGATGGGAAAAACGGCCATTTAATTACTTTTTTTAATCTGACATTTTTCAGATGGAAATGTAAAAAGCCTTATCAGAAAAGTGACGAAGAACCTTGGCAACCTTTGATGTTATTGCCCGAAGTCAGACCCAAATACAGTGAAACTTGCGGGCTACTTACTTCCATGAAAGACCGAACAGGTTGTAATTACGGTATCTTTAACAAAAAATGTTGCACTTTCGATGTTATGAATAGGTCTTAACAGTCACAGATCCAGGATTTCCAAAAGTTATTCACTAGTGGAAGGCGCCAAACATATTTTGCCATCTTCGAATTGTACAAAGGCATTAAAAACCTTATTCTGGTGATCCTTTAACTTTTTGCAGTTGTACCTCTGGATCCAAGAACCCGTCTTGTACTGGCCTCTGGAATGGAGAATGAAATCCATTACTTGTCCTCCATCAGAGCTATAGCAAGGTTTTTAATAGCGAATCCAGAGTCAATTGAAATATCTAATAACAGCGCTATTCGGGAAGCCAAGGGTTTCACGGCTTCACAGCCGTTCGTGAGTTTGCCTGGTATTATTCCTTAAAATCCCCATTACCGTGAATGGAGGGTACGGTCAAGGGCATGAACGCACCCCCACGAGACCGTTCATGCCCTTGGCTTCGTGAATAGCACTGTAAGTAAAATATCTGAATTGAAATATCTAATAAGTAAAAGATCTCGCATTAACATTACCAGGTATACCGACCATGACCCCTGGTCATTATCATCACTCTAGACTAGCCCTAGATTGGGGGATGGGGGGGGGGGGGTCAACAACAGTTTGTAGTCCAGGGTGGTTAACAGTTCATGGCCTGGGGAATAAGTATGGGTCAACAGTTTATGGTTGAGGGTGTGGGTCAGCAGTTTGTAAACATGAGCCCCTCCCTGTGGACCATGGACCACCTGGTCCACCCAAGGCCATAGGCCGCCTGATCCTCTGACCCAACCCCCAGACCGTGGACCACCTAACCCATAACCTTGTGAACAGCCAAACATCTGTGAAAACATTACCTTTTCTCGTCCTACGTACGTGGTCGGTAAAAATCTCCAAAACAAAAAGACCTCCAAATGAAGTTTTTGAAAGTCGGACTACCCTATTTTACAACTACCAACTACTTACAACTATGAACTAACATGGTTTCAGGCGCAATATCCTAGAATTACAAAAACTGCGTGGAACATTCAAGCGAAATGTTGGAGGAAGAAGCGAATCAACGGACCATCCGCCAGACGAGTATATTGATAATTACGCCGACCTTTACAAGCCAAAGGTTTCCGATTCAGTGAAAATGAGTTTTAGTTAAACTACTAGCAGGAATCTTTTCAGCAGAAATAATTAGACGAGTGGCCTTTAGGCCACAAGTTTTATTATTTCTGCTGAAAAGGATGATCTGCCTGTTGTTTAAGTGACTTAAAAAATTAATTAGTAGTATGTATAATGAGTGAAAGGTTGACTAATTGGGTGTTGAAATCGGGTATTGTATGTGTATGTCAAATGGTCGTGGAGGGATGAGCAGCAATTTTGAGGTGTTCATTGGGATGATACATGATTTTAAGTACATTAGGGTAAAAAAGACAATTGATAAGCATTAATATGCATTGAGTTTAGCCAATGGAAATAGTGGTGGAAGGTTAATATATTAATTTTTAGTGCAATTTTGGTGTGAGATTTTCGTTGAAACTTCAGTTTGGTTGTGGATGTAAGTGCATGTGGGTGTGATTGATAGAGAGCCTTCAGCTAATTTCTTACATTATAATTTTGGAATATGGAGCTTTTCTCATCGGAAGAGGATAACTATGAAGACTTTTTCATCACTCAGTCTGATAAAATTGTTAATGGGGATAGTAATGGTGCTGTGGATAGTGATCAAGTTGGTGTAGTGGATGTAGATATGAGTGAAAAGGGTTTGCAAAGCAGCCTTGTTCAGCCAGTCTATTCAGACATATCAGATGATGACTTTGAAATTCCCAGTTCACAAGTAACTTCAGCAAGTCCTATGTAAGTTCAATAGATGCTATTAGCTGGATTTTTTGCTGTAATTTCTGTCCTTGAATTGTCATGCTTGGGATCTGAATGTATGTGGTTGTTATTGTAGTAATGTGATGGCATCTGAAGCAGCTGGTAGTGTGAAGGTGAATTATTACAAGTGTGGAATTTCAAGACTTTTTGGGTAACTTTGATCAATTTTTTTGTTGAAAAATAAATAGAAATACTAAATTTTGACAATGCTAACCTGTTAGGAAATACATTGTTTATGGGGATTTCATATTTCAATTATTTTAGTTTTCATCACCAAAAGCTGATGGGTCTCCAAAGGAGGGCACTGGCACATGGTTCTGTGAGTAGAAAATTTAACTTTGCATCTGAGGAAAGGATAGAAAGTTTGAAACAAATAAGACTTAAGAAGAAAACAGAAGCCAGGGTTTAGTGGGATGTTAATGCCTATAATGACTGGAGGAGTAGTAGATTAGAGAATTTTTAATACCATTTTGCCATTTACAATGCAGACTTTGATGATCTAAGTAAGTTAGAAAAGGTCAATCTGAATCATGCATTGTGTCAGTTCATACCTGAGGTGGCAAGAAAGAGAGGAAGTGGATCTTTTGCAGGTACCATGCTCTATCAGATGGTTGTAGCTATTCAAAAAATTTTGTCAGTCAGTATATAAATTAAAATGGAAATTAGTTGATAATAATAATAATATTTATTCGGTACTTGTATACATGCATCAGATCAAAACGTTTTCGGTTATCGGATTATACAGTAAGAATAGAATGATCGTTAATATTAAACAAGTACACAGGTGATACTCTGAGTCATAATTGACTTTATGCAGTAGCATTAGTTCACCCTTTCTTTTTTAATACAAATGGGTCTTACTTTTCTAGTTTTGTTTAAGCTTTCAGCAGATTATTTACAAAAAAGAAAACGGATGATGATGATGATGATGCTGTGCAAACGGATGCGAGATGAACAATTATACAAGAAAGAATATTCTGTTTCAAACTTACAGAGTTGAATATATAAATTTCGCTTCGAATATTGTGCATAATGTGAATATATAATGCAATAAAGAGTAACATTCAAACGAACATTCTGAAGATTCCGAATATCATTTCATGTTAGATCAAACGTTACCACGCGTAGTGTACATACTCATACTTGTATCTTCGAGACACCACATTCAACCGATGTTTTCATGAGAATTTCCACGCAAAGTGGCGCGTCTGACATCAGTGTACACACTATGTAACAGTAATATATAACTATCTTAAATTCAAGCAATACTCCAAGAAGGTGAAATCTTAAATCTTAATTATAGTTACTAACATACATTGAAAGGAGAACTTGATGAAACATAGATTATACCTATTTTGCACTTTATTTGCATAATATATGCATTACCTCACATAATGTTGCAAATATGTTACCTAATATCAATAGTTATCTTAGTTGTTACTTCGCATAATGTCAACAATGAAGCTCAGTTCTTTGGTTCGGCTTTACTGCATTTGTGTCTCGTACATTGAGAGGTGAACCTAAACTCTCTACCACACTTGATACATGCATATGGCTTAATGTCAGTATGCCTACAACTATGTTGCCTAACATTCCTAATATCAATGTGGCAGTACTCGCACCAGTCACATTTTATGGGTTTGCTGTCGTGTTCCTTGAGATGTTTCTTAAGGTCATGCTCTCTTCCAAATGATGACTTGCAGTTTGTCCTATCACAGTAGAATCGAACTGTAGTATCGTGTTTGGTGATGTGGTCATCTCTCTGAGACTTAAA
>JBCAUG010007071.1:0-11306 GCA_038406175.1 Haplosyllis leylae | reverse complement strand
CATGAATCCCCTGGGATAGGTCGGCTACGCAGCGGGCGGTATGCCTCTTGCGTTCACGCAGGAGGACTTTCTTGTTAAAAGAGACTTTTCAAGCAAGACGAACCTTTAGTGTTAACAAATGTTTTCAGCACCCGCAGTTATAATCTCCACTTTCTGGAGCAACTTGCGGTTGAAGGTTGTGCGCAGTACAAAAACTTATAATAACGGGAAATTATCTCAATTTGAAAATTAGTCTGTGGCAGTACATGCAAAGAAGTAAATTGTCATTGGTACACCCTCTGTAACAATAAACCTTGTTGAGAGGTTCACTGAAATGAAATTCCACATAGAATTAAAATGTTTTATTTTCGTTTAAATGAGCAACTTTTAACTAAGATGTGATGAGAGTGGTAATTCAATTTCCAGACATCTTGATACGTCACTTTGAGTTAAAATTTTGCCACCCTAAAATACAATATACATATTAATGCTGGGATTGAACTACTAAATTTTGATTGAATAAATAGAGAAAATATCAGTAAATTCTGTTTAATGTTTTACAATGGTGGTCTGTGAGAAAATATTTGGTAAACATTTGGAAGCAAAAATAAATAACCAATACATTTGTTTCAAAAATAATCCTGCACAATTGTATTTTATATTAGCCAGAGCTGAGCTACATTGAAAATTTTCCAGTATACCAAAGGATGACTCTGATATATGGCAAATATTAAGAGATTTTTGTTGGAATATCGTGTGTTATTTTTTGAAGAAAATATCAAATTTGATATTTCTCTGAGGCAAAGGCACCACAGGTGCCTGCCAAGGAGAAATATCACATTTGATATTTTCTGACAAAAATAACACAATATTCCAACAAAAATCTCTTAATATTTGTTATATTATTAATAGGGAATATCACATTTGACATTTTCCTAGGTAAATATCAAAAGTGATATTTTCCTAGGGGAATATCAAAAGTGATATTTTCCTAGGTGAATATCAAAAGTGATATTATCCTCCCTGAGCAATAGGAGAATATCAAAAGTGATATTATCCTCTAACAAACCAATTTTGAAAATACACTCCAATATTATCCTGCATCTGACCAATGAAATACCTGCTTTGTGCCCCTATTAATAATATTTACAGATATTCCAACAGGAAGTGGTTTTAACCACCTGCTTTGTTGGAAGGCTCTGAATATTTATTTATGCTTCCAAATAATTTCTCATAGATCACCATTATAAAACCTTCAACAGAGTTTACTGATTTCAAATGGCAGAATTTACTGAACTTCCTTCAGGGTGTATTAGCTGGCTGGGAACCTAGATACAAACAGCAGTAGATTTGTAGTGGGGAGGGGCGAAACAAAATCTGAAATTCTGGCTGGAAACAGTAATTTATCTTTTTTTGGGGAGGAGGAGGGGGGTAAACCAACACTTTATAAATCTGAAGTACTGGCTGAAAATGACAACTTTTCATTTCTGGAACGGGAAGGGGTAACACATTAGAGTAAACTTGCAAACTTTGGCACTCACTTTTGGACTATATGGTCTTTGTAGAATATGCCCAAGAGAAGCTACTTTTATGCATTTCTTCCTGGTCTAAAAAGTAATAAGCCTCATTCTGTTTGATTGTTCTGTAATTAACACGCAATATGAAATTTGCAAAATTGCTGAAAATATTTTGTTGTGTACAATTTGCAAATGATGCTGAACTCGCACTATGGTAAACAAATTTCTCTTCCTTTTGTTACTTAGTTGTTTTGACTACATTAATAGCTTGGATCGCTTTTGTCGCAGATCAACAAACATTTTATGAGTCATTTTCTTTTTTCAATACTTTTTAAAGATTTTACTTACGACATGCGTCCATTACAAGTTTCTTAAATTATTTTTTGCTTGCAGATTTTTAGCCGTAGTTTCATTCCTGATAGAAGATATTGAATTCTCGATGGCATTCTGGGATTTCTTCAAGAATCTCTTTGTCCCCAAGACCGACGTAAGAAAAATTGATCATTTTGTAGTCGGAAGGAAGTTTTGGTATCTAATAACCTAAGAATTCGAACTTTCATTTGTGCCAGGAGTTTTTCCGCGTTGAACTTGTGGAGTTTACTTGTCTGCTGATTGTGGCTCTACGCGTATTCCACAATTACAGAAGGCTGTGCTGATGTGTAAGAATGGAGCTGCAGGAAAAGCAGAATTATTCGTGTAAATCTAAACAATTCTTAGGTGTTGTGAGTTCTGAGTGCTTATGGCGAGGACCTGTTGGTAACCGTGACGGCTGATAAGAGCTACGCGACACAGATCCAGAAAACGATTGAGGGTTCTGTGGAGACCTCGGTCCCCGTTCCTAAATTGGGCAAGTTGGGTCTGAAAGCAGCTGGTTCTTCAGGTAAAACTTACTTCCTGTAAAATCTAATTACTTGGGTCCTAATTCCAGATCGCATCAAAAGTACAATGTCACCAGCGGCGGATCGAGAATTTCCCAAAGTGGGTCGCCAACTCCTGACGGAGGTTGGGGGCGGGCGGGGGGGGGGAGGGCAACCTTTTATTTGGCCAATGTTTTCCTAAAACAGCATGAAAATGAAGAAATTTTGGCCCAGAAGGGGGCGTCCCTAGCGCCCCCCACTAGATCCGCTACTGCTCACTAAAATCTTTTCTGAACCAAACGGGCTTCACAAATTAAGTTAGGGTCCATACACTTTGAGGAATCTTGGATACACCCTGCAGGAATTTCAGTAAATTCTGCCATTTGCGAGGAAATCAGTAAATTCTGTCTAGATGTTTTTTAATGCTCCAATGCAAAGTCTGTGGGAATTTCATATTTTAAATTGTACAGAATTAACCAGTGATTGAATACTGTTAATTCCAACATAAAAATACATGTATTGGTGAGTAGATCCAAGCTGTATGGCCATATTTCAAAATTTCAATTTGTAAATGAGCTAAATACTGAAGAAATACTCAGAGGATCAATAAATTCTGACTGTAAATTCTGCTTACCTAATTTTTTTCAGATCTCTGTACAATAACAAGCAGGAGTTCCTCAGAGTGGTCCTTGGTCGTTAGATTTCGCCATAATGCTACACGTCAATGTTCTCTTGTTTACTGTGGTGCAAATTAATTGAAATAAGTTGTCATCACAAGATTATTAAATAATAGAAATAAAGCACCACAAGACAGTCTATATTTTCATCACAGATATAGGTGCGGATCCAGGGGGAGGGTGAAGGGGTGAAGTTGGTGAGGTGACACTAAGGCTGGGGCCCGCCCCCTTTCAAGATTTAAGGTTTCATAAAATTTACTCCATAGGGTCATGTGATGGAGCGTTAATGGCGAACACCTTTTTAGGAAACCGATAGAAATAAGTTGATATAAAAGACAAACAATAGGATCAGTGCCTAAAAGGAACATGAATTTAACACTATAAAGGATCAAGGAACATAAATGCAATCGCATAGAAAGGCAAGGAAGGTGATAAAGACTAAAACAATGATGTGTTAGAGAGCGATAAAAGGAACAACGTGTGAATGGCTTCCATAAAAGGGCAGTGCATTAACACGTTAAACAATTAAGGCATTTAAACGCTTCAGTGGATTAAGTGTCAAAGGAGTATTTAAGTCGCTACAGTTCTGGGTCATGACGAAGTATCGCTAATGTCAGAAGAATTACAGCAAAGAGTGACTAGAGCTAGAGCCTACAGTCAACCAAAATGTTTATATCAAGATCTACCAGAACGTTTACAGGGCTCTCCGAAGAAGCAAAGTAAATCAACATCAAAGAAGAAGAAAAAACAAAAAGTTGCAGCAATGCCAGAGGTAAAGGAAAGTGAAACCAGCAAAGGGGAGCAACTCGGACCGATACTACAAGAGCTAAAAGAAGGTCAGGAGCAAAATAGAGAACCCAGAATTTCATCGGGGCAATGGTTTGACCTGTTTAATTCCTTAAATAACACATTACAACATCTTCAACAAGACGTGGGAGAGATCAAGAAATTAAAAGGTATGTTTGAAAGTTTTACGGTAGAGTGGAAACAAAATGTAGACAAGGATAGGAAATCCCTAGGCGCAAAAGTGGAGGCTCAGGAGATTAAAATAAAACTATTGAAAGAAATCATAATTAAACAAGATGAGAAATTACAACAACTGGAACAAAGGCAAAGTGCAGCGTATGGTAGGGAGATTAGACCGAACCTCGTTATTACAGGATTGATAGAAAGTAAAGACGAGAACAGAACAACATTACTCCGGAAAATAGATGTCTTTTTCAAGGAAGTGATGCAAATAGAACAAGATATAGAGGTCACTGATGCATACAGATTTGGTCTAGGATCGGAAAGGCAAGTAAGAGTGCGTCTAAAGTATTCAAATGACAAGGCAATCATTTTCTCCAATACCTCTAATTTACAAGGAAAGAAGAATGCAAAGAGAAGATTATATTTCGTTAGAGAAGATGCAACCGACGAACAGGAAGAGACCAGACAGACATACAGAGGGCTGATTAAGGAGAACAAATTGCAGGATGAAGATAAGCGTCTGAACATTAAGATGCAAAAAGGCAAGATCATGGTAAATAACGAAATGATCAAGCCAAAAGTCTCACCTCCAACTAGTGCAGATTTGTTAGCGATGAGCAGTGCCGAAATCGAGAACGTCAAGCTGATCAAATTAATCAAAGGCCCGGAACACGTGGAAAAGGGATCTGAGTACTATGCATATGCCTTTAAAGCAACAGGTGTGCAAGAAGTTCAGCAGGCTTATGTTAAAATCAAAATCAAAGACGCTGATGCCACACACATCTCCTGTGCGTATAGACTAAACAACGCTACGGGCCCATTCAGGCAGGAGGCAACAGATGATGGAGACTATGGAATTGGGAGAGCAATGCTGAAAGTGCTGAAAGAAAAGGACACATCGCAGATGGGAATTTTTCTGGTACGATATTATGGTGGTGTTCATTTAGGAAAGAGAAGGTTTGAAATCGTGGAAAGCCTTACAGAGAGGGCAATCCACTCGTGGAACAGTCACAGGACCAAAAGACAGCAGCGCTCCGAGAGGTTCAATTCACAGTCATCGATAAACTCGGCCCTTTCCCACCTGTCCGCTCCGGAATCTGAAGTTGAAGATAACAAGGACTAGGGTAACAGTGACATACAAGATAAAATTGAATCCTTCAAGGTCTCATGAACTTTAAATGATACAAAGTACATAGGCATGTGGGAGACCGATGCTGGATTCAATGACTTTCTGAATGAACAATTGTTGCCTAAGCTGTATATTAAGAATAAAAGTAAAGTGGTTCCTAAAAACAAAAACGTGACTACATTTGGCATTAAGGTAAATATGTTTCTTTTTCAAATTAACAATGTACGTAGGATAAAGAACAAAGACGCTCCGTATGTAAAAATGGCGCGGTCGTGTGTGAAAAAGAGAATTATAACTGAAATGCTCTCACAAACTTCAGTGACATAAATATACTAACGTGTAACATGAATGGCTTGGCTCAAACATGTAAAAGGAAACGAGTATTTAAGTTGCTTAGAGAAAAGAATGTACAGATAGCTTTCTTGCAAGAAACCCATTCAAGTAAATCGATGCACAAGGTTTGGAACAATGAGTATGGGGGGACAATTTATTATTCAGATGGAGAATCTAATGCTAGAGGAGTAGCAACTTCCATTGATTGAAATTTGAATTTTGTAGAGAAATGTGTTAAAAGAGATAAAGAAGGCAGGTGGTTGCTTGTAGAAATAGAGGTAAATCATACTTCATATGCACTACTGAATGTATATGCACCAAATAAAGATGATGAAGATTTCTTTATAAGGTTAATAGAAATGATTCAATCTCTAGACGTTGATCATATAATCTGGGGTGGAGATTTAAATATCATTTTGGATCTGAAACTAGATAGAAAGGGCGGAAACCCAACTGAATCGAAGGCTGCAAGGATAATTAATAATTTCCTAGCCGAATCTGACTGGATAGATGCATGGCGTATGTGTCACAATGACACATTTCAATTCACATGGAAAAGAAAGAGCCCACTGATCATGTCTAGATTGGATTATTTCTTGATTCCATTGGGAACATATACACAGGCATCTGATTGTCAAATCCTGCCTGCAACAGTCTCTGACCACTGCCCGGTTTTATTAAAATTGAGAATCGGCTCTCACGTAAGAGGTCCCGGTTTATGGAAACTAAATGAACGTCATCTAGAAAATAAAGAATATTGCGATAGAATAAACACAACATTAGATTTAGCAGAATTTCGATACACGAACTTAAACCCCTTAAATAAATTAGAAATGATCAAATTAGACGTGAGAGAAGATTCTATTTCACACAGTCGACACGCTGCTTTTAAGAGAAGGGAGAAAATTGCCACTTTAACAAAAAGACTAACTTCACTATAAAAAAAGCTGGCAATGATAAATCTAAGTTCCCACAATGCGGTCGATATAATTCAGAAAACAAATGATAAAATCGACGTGGTCAAGGGAGAATTGCAAAAGGATGAGTTATACAAGGTGCAAGGTGCTATGATTAGAACCAAGGCTCGATGGATGGAACAGGGACAGAAGAGTTCGAAATATTTCTTTGGTCTAGAGAAACAATGATCAAATGCAAAAACTATGAACTCCACTTATGATTATGATGGATCAATAACTGATGACTCAAAGAAAATTCTCAAAATCCAATCAGACTTTCATAAAAATTTATACACAAGCGATAGCAACATAAGTTGCTCAATCACTTGTGAACCTGAACACAAATTAAATCAAGAACAAAAAATAGAACTAGATAAGCCTATTACAATGGAAGAAATCCAGGATTCAGTGAAATCAATGGCCAGATTTAAGTCACCGGGATCCGATGGATTCTCGGTAGGCTTTTATATTGTTTTTTGGAATAAATTAAAACATGTCTTGTTTGAAGCGTATCAATACGCTTTCGAAAAAGAGCTCTTACATGAAACAGCTCATATAGGTATCATTACATTGATTCCTAAGAAGGATAGAAACTTGAAGTTAATTAAGTCATGGAGACCCATTTCACTGTTGAATACAGATTATAAAATTTTATCGAAGGTAATTGCAGGTCAGATTAAGCAGGTCCTACCAGATATCATTCATCAAGACCAAACTGGCTTTCTTCGCAATAGGCAAATCTCAGAGAACTTAAGGAAAATTCTCGATTTAATTGAATATGCAGAACAGGAAAACATACAAGCACTGTTCGTAACACTGGACTTTGAGAAAACCTTTGATAGAGTAGAATGTGACAGTGTCCAATCCATAATGGATTGGTTTAATTTCGGACCACAGATAAAGAAATGGGTTCAAATTTTATTTACAAACTTTAAAATGGCAACGATTAACAATGGGTTTACATCAGATTATTTCACTCCGTCCAGGGCCTTGTTTCAGGGGAACCCAATTTTGAGTTACCTCTTTCTGCTAGTAGTTGAACTACTGGCAGTACAATTGAGAAAAAACAAGGACATAAAAGGTATCTCCATAGATAGTAAGGAATTCTTACTAGCAATGTTTGCAGATGATCTTGGAATGGCGCTCCAATTTGAAAAGAAAACATGGGATGCAGTGGTGTATGTATTGAATAAGTTCCAGAACCAAACAGGTCTCAGAATCAACTATGATAAAACAGAGGTTTATCGCTTGGGTTCCTTGAGAGATTCAGATGCGACTTTTTATACTCAAAATAAGATTAAGTGGACAAATGGACCGGTGAAAATTCTGGGAATTATTATAACGCATAGAAAATCGGAACTAATTAAGCTTAACTATGACCCTCTGCTGGATCAAATAGATTTGATTTTGAAAACATGGAAAAATCGAGATCTGTCGTTAACCGGAAAGATTCAAATAGTAAACTCTTTAGTTGCGTCCCTATTCGTTTATAAAATGACTGTACTACCTGAGCCCCACTTGGAGTTTCTCAAAAGTGTAAGTGAAAAAATTAAACAGTTTATATGGAATTCAAAAAAAGCAAGAATACCGCTTCAGATTTTGCAAGGACACAAATTAAATGGAGGTCAAAACCTTGTCCATTTAGAAAGAAAGAAGAAATCACTCAAAATACAATGGGTATCAAAAACCCAGGAAAACGAGTTAATAAGTGCATTCGCTTTCACTTTAATGGGAAATCCCATTGGGGAGAATATTTGGCAGGTGAACTTATCGGTAGAACACTGTAAAAAGCAATTTCCTAAAAGGAATTTCTGGACAGAAGTACTGCATGATTGGTGCGAATATAATTATGAAAATAAGATTGAAGGAAAGAATGCAGGAAACCAAATAATTTGGTTTAACTCGTACATTCCAATTGAAAATGAGCCAATATTTTGGCCAGATTGGTACAACAGGGGAATTCATAGAATACTGGATTTAGCAACAGAAAATGGTGCTTTACTAACGTATGAAGAATTCACCGTTAGATATGGTAAAGCACCCTTCACGCAGCACTACGGTCTAGTATCAGCACTTCCCAGGCAATGGGTAAACTTCACCAAAGGTCCCGGGTCATGGGAGGAAATGGAGACTAAATATAGTAAGCTTTGTAAAGTATTAAAACCAGTAAGAGTAATATATAATTGTTTAACTATTGATGAGCAGCTTGTACAAAAGCAATGGGGAAAGATATGTCTGGAATTAAGAATAGAATTGTCATATGAAGAGTATGTATCACTGATTGTTCAAATCAAACACATAACAATTTGTGAAAAACTAAGAAGTTTTCAGTACAGAATATTAATGTGGGCGCTCTGCACAAATATTCACTTATTTCATTATGGTTTGAGAGACAATAAGTTGTGTTCATTTTGTTCAAATGAAGATGAAAATATTCAGCATCTCTTCTTCGAATGTAATCATGTTAAGATTTTGTGGCACTGGATTGCGGAGAGGTTAAACATCCAAGCAATTCTGTATGGAAAAGTAATATGCAATAATGTTGTAATTAATCCAAGACACGTAGAAAACACTGTGGTATTGTTAACGAAATTTTATATATATCGGACACGATGTTTAAAAGAAAGACTCTCACAAAAATCATTAGAAAACTTTATTGAGTTATATAAAAATATAGAAAAAATAATTGCGAGTAACAGAAATAAGCTAAGCCTTCACGAAAACAAATGGCAAAAATGGTAAGACGTAATAGAATAACTCTCCACCCACCTTCAACGAATGTACGGCCGTGCACAGAATAAACGGGTTTACTTTCCCCCCCCCCCCCCAAAAAAAATGTACTCCATAGAACCAACCCTATTTTCTTCAATTTTTTTGCGTCAGCTTTGTTCGGTCCTACATATTATTAACAATTCTATGTTATATGTATATTATTATCCCAATTTTATGTTTAATACCACACACATCTATTCAGTGTAATTATTAATCAATAAAATACAATTTCTAAACATTTCTTTTCCCTAGATCAAAATATATAATGCTGGCGATATTTGGCTCTCTATGACAGGGGACCCTCCTTTATTGAAATCCTTCATCCAGACTGGCCTGGAATTTCAATCCATTCAACATTATTTGTAAATTCAGACTCATGAAAAAAAGCAATAAAAATCAAGACGGCATCTGTTGTACAGGTCATGAGTTTCAAAATAAGAGGAAAGAAAAATGTGCCACTCGCATTTCAGCGCTGAAATAACATTTTGAAATTGTTTGTGATGGAAATATTTGTTCCAGAGAGTAACGACGTTTGTGCGTGGAGAAAAGTAACCAACTTG
This sequence comes from Haplosyllis leylae, assembly GCA_038406175.1. NCBI lineage: Eukaryota > Metazoa > Annelida > Polychaeta > Phyllodocida > Syllidae > Haplosyllis > Haplosyllis leylae. The sequence goes on along the minus strand of JBCAUG010007071.1, from coordinate 1,557 downwards.
GAAAACAAGCTTTCGGTTCATTGCATAGCGGCTAAAAGGGATTCCGTCATGAACAATTCACGCAATAATTTAAGTTAAATACTTTTGAGCATGTCACATAATAGTAAACATCCTGATATTCGAAATAGAGATGAGAAAATCTGTTTTGCATTGCATTGCATTTATTTATTGTCAAATTTTAAAAAATTAATTGACCCTATACTTTAAGTACATATTGATTGATTATTTCTATTTATTTACAATGTTGTTCTTGTTTATCACCTGAAAGAAACAATAAAATTAAAGTAAGAAGGTCAGTTGACAAATTGTGATGGCAAAAACTCTGACAGGACTTGTGGTCGTAAGCAAATGGCCATTGATGTGTTCGAACTCCAAGACTTCGAATTACAAAAAAGTCCATGAAAGTTTCTTCTACTCTTTCTTGAACCGTCGTTTCGCCACCACGCCTTCGCATTCTAAAGTCTGTGAAAAAAGACAATAAATCAATGGTATCCTGAACACTTTTGCCTTTGAGTTTGAAAAAAAGGCTCTTTGAGGAAAATTTGCACCCGATTTCACAAAAACGTAACTTTGAGGTTTTTTTTTATACATTAACTGAAATTAGCTGAACAACGAGCATATGTAATTTAACTTACGGTTACCAGTTCACCATTTATGATTTCTCGTGTAGCTAGTGTAGGCTTGTACGAATTGTCCAAAAATTGGGAGTGAATTACCAATTTATTACCGTCTAATTTAGGAGTATTCTGTTGGGAAAAAAGAAGAAGAAGAAAGTGTTTAGATGAAAACGGTAGTGGAGTGTTGGAACTAGGATTTCCCTTACAACCTAATATTTGGTTAAAAAAACACGAAATTTGAAAAATAACTGCTTCGACGGTCCGTTTATAATTAATATTTGCAAGATTGTCTGAAGTTTTGAAACTCGTTAAGTTCCTCATATCATAATCGAATCTGCTTTCATGAAGCGAGTATGATTTTTTTATTGCCTTGCATTATAAAGATAAAGGTTGAATAATTTATATTGATACAAACCTTGATTTTTCCACTTGAAAATCCAGGGGCATCCGTTTGAAATTCAACCCCAACATTGAAATCCATTGTGGTGGTGTTACCTACGTTTTTCGTTACTATAATAAAATGGTCTCCTTCTTGTTTGATATCGATTTCAGGTTTTCCCTTCACTGCTACTTTTCTCAGCACAAGGCCCATTCCTGCAATGAACAAGAATGTATTTGTAGAAAATAATATTGTTTTGTGCAAAAACGATGATTTATGTGATTTATAGATCTATGAATTCACAGTGCAACTAAATTATCTGTGAGAAGTAAAAGAGCGAAAGAGCGAAATACCTGTAGCTTTCAAATAAGCCTCAAAGTTTTCATCTTTGTAGCATTTCCATTTGCCATTAAAATCGACACTTCCACTTGCCATAATTGAAGTTAGAAACTGTCGTGGGGTCATAAAGACGAGATGACACGGAGTTGGTTAGCGTGTAATGCTGGTTTATTGCAGGGGAACAAGTTGTACATTCATCGGGTAGATTTACTGAAGTGCCCG
>JBCAUG010007060.1:0-11306 GCA_038406175.1 Haplosyllis leylae | reverse complement strand
GGGGTGAAATGCGGTTACCAACGGGGCTTTTATTTATCTTTAGGTGAAGGTAATCGTTACGTGTATTACCTTGCATTTGTCCTATCCAACCAGCTTCATGTAGACGACTTGCCGACTGTACCCTTCTGTACTTAAATTGGCTGAACTGCAACAATGCGTTCGAAGAGAAGCTACACCAACAATACCATTGCTGCATCCCTGTATATTTTTATTTATGTAATGACATAAACATTAGGAAAATGACATTTTACCAAGTTGCTGAAGAAAACTGGAAAATTTTATTGTTCTTGTTACCAATTTCAGTATGAAGCAAAATAACTGGCCAGTCAAATATTGTTCAACATAAATAAATTAGGTTTGAATAGAACTGCATAAATACATTTCTTTGTCTAATTCACCTTGAACCTTCAAAAATTTCCCACGACAAAATCTAGATTGTTTCTTGCAGAATGACAAACAGACACAGCTTAAAACGCCTTCCAACATCAGTCACAAGCAACGCACGCAAATATTTCATTGTAACAAAAAGTTTCACACATTTCTGAGAAGTATGGAAACCGAGTGCACTGAGTCTGCTTCTCCTCTTTACCCCCACATTTTTGCTTCCGTAAATACCAAGCATTTTGTGGGCAAAGTAGCAGAAGGTACAAGTCAGGCCACGATACTCACTCACTTCAAAATGTGAAAAATTGTACTCTGGTTAAAAACTAAAGCCAAGAAAATTTCCTTATGTTTTTGAAATGTTCCTACTTGATGCGCAGGTCATTTCAATTTTGCACTTCATTTGGTTGTTCTCCGTAACTAATTCTCAGATGCGTATCCATTTTACCAAAGGGTCCCGACTTTTAGGCAAAGCAAATAATTAGTGGCAAGGATCCAAATAATAAAAAGTGATGGAATATTAAAGAAATAATAGGCCAAGATAATTGAGACAAAACATTTTAGGGACAAAAATATTTTGGACAATGATCAATTTTAACATTTCAGAACTTGAGGTCAAGTGGTCCCTTTGATCTAATCTGAATCCGTTACTGAAAGAAAGGAAGAAAAAAGGCCCCGGGAAAATATGTATTTGCCGAAATTAATTCGTGAAAGAAAGTATGACCAAAGCTAGGAAAGGATAAACAATATCAAAATTTTTTGTAATGAATGGTCCCGTGGTGAGTTATCAATCTGTTATGTCATGTCATGAAAGTATAATTGCAAAAAGCTAATTATAGTGGTTTAATTAGGGTAATTCCTTCGATAATACACAAAATCTCTGAAAAAAACTTAAAATTAGCTTCTCTGTCTCTCAACAAAAAGCCAATTCAAGTGTTTCATTCAAAAAAAGATAAAATAAAAACCGGCTTTTCTTCAACCTGATGTTCAATTCAGGAATGTTTTAAAGTTAAAAGCTTGGTTTGGAGAGAGAAATGTACTTCTTTTGTTTATCAATTAATTGGATTGGGCAAGTTTGCACTTTTTCTAAGCAAAAACTAAGGCTGACGAAAATCCCTAATTGTACTGGGAACTAATGACTGAGAAAGAGAAAGAGGTTTTTTACACCTATGAATTTAGCAAAAGTTATAGAGTGTACATAAAACGTGTACTTATAGGTTTTTACCGTCATCGAATCAATAAATACCCATTAGAAATCTGTGCTCATTTGGTAGCAAGCTTATTGATAATCACATTTATGGTGGGAAATGTCAATTCAAGGGGTGGTACCTCATTAGCTAGATGTGTCTGGGAATCTCTCAAACCAATTTAAAAATAGCGCATCACTTGGCCTTTAGTTATATGTGAATATCTGCAGATTGGTTGCACAGTTGGAAATTGTCACTGTATTTGTAACGTGAAACATATCAACCATTTTAAAGTTCTGAAATTCAAGCAGATTTTGCACTTCCTTCTCGTGACGCACAGATACCGCAGAAGTTTCTTTTTCCGTTTAATTTAAGTCTATTGCTTTGTAACATAAAATTGCTCAGTGTAGTCAGTTGGACAGAGAAACTGTAGTAAATATTTACTATTCTGTAATCACATATTGATTGCTGTCTCTCCCTGAACAAATGGGTCATTAAAGGTTCATTTACTAAGGGTGCTGAGGGTATTGTTAGTCGTAGAATGACCAGCAAGGGAAGTATTAATCTAGTATCTTTTATGGAGAGTTTGCCCTTCAGGTTGAGGATCCATAGCTTACTTCATTGAAGTTTGGAGAAGACAAGAGATTCTTTGAATTGTTGTTTTACATAAAAATTATTTTGTTGGTAAAATATTTGCAGAAGTATTGTTCTCATTGCTGCAGAATTTCAAATGACAAAATTGTCTAAATTGTCACAAACACCTGAATGATCGATGTAAACTATTGGTTTGTTGCTTGACTTGGAGTTTTTTGTTTTATTTTTCAAATAGGAGTGGGAAGTCAGGAGACACGAGTCACCAGAGAAGTTCCTTCGCAACATTTCTACGCTTCTGAACTCAGTATATCTGGAAAAGGTTCTCCAAGTCCAACTTTATCATAATTGGAACACACAGTGAATTTTTTTGTTCCGTTGACAAAGATGGTGCTCCCGTAGGCTTTCACAAGGAGATTGGACCCAGTAGAAATACTTTGGTCCAGATACACCTTTTTTAGCATGACCATACAAGGTCTCTCGAGTGTGGAGATCTTCAGTGAAATTGTAACGTAAGATGGCTCTCCTCAAGACCTCAGTATACTTAGAATAAACATTCCAAAAATAGCTAGTAATGTTGGGTTCACACTGACCAACTCACCAAAATCTGGATCTACCCCCCACACATTTCCTCGCAATCCTTGTGGACATATCAATCCAGTTTCCAGTGGATATCTGTTTGTCTGGGAATAATAGAGTGAGCAAAGAGACCGGGTCATCTTGACACCTCAATTACAATGGGAAGATCAATGACATCGCATTGCTCTTGTAATTACACTTTGTATCTTTAATGACCAAAGTAATGACCTCAGTGGGTTTGTAGCAATTACCGTAGTGAAAGATTGCAGTGGGAGTGCAATTGGATGTAATATATCTTCTTTCCCCTGTGAAGTGTTAACAGGAGCTTTTGTGCATGGAGCTGGCTTTATTCAGGCAGAGAGAGATTTAGGCTGTGTTGGAATTTTTCAAAAAAGCTACAGTTCTTTCACACTTCAAAGTAGGGTAAAATTTCTTTTGTCAGAGTCGGTATTCTGTACAAAGTTACTCAGGTTTTTGGAAATAATTTTCGAAATAGTAACAGGAATGTCTTGTGATGTGGAGCAATCATTGATGGGCACAGGCAGTAATAGACATCTATTGGTCTCAAAATTCATTAGTAGTGACATTTGAATTTAGGCATGTCAAAAGTGTAATTATCATTCGGGGATATACCGCACATTACTAGCTTGACTATAAATTTTAAGCACAATAAGATCACTTTGATTTTTTTTGTTTTATTGCTCTGGGCACTATTTCTAGGCCCTCTTGAATGAATGAATGAATGTGTTTTATCTTTCTTGAAGAATAGAACTACTTCATGCAAAAAAAATGCTAACCTCCTTAGGCAATAACATTGTGTGGAGGGTAGGTCAATGGAGAAAAGAGTGGGACACATGAATCATTACTGGATTTTGGTGGGTTGTTTGCAAATACACTGGGATTATGCGAAGAGCCATCTTATGTTAAAATTTCATTGAAGAGCTCTACATGAGACCATATATGGTCATGCAAAAAGGTGTGTTTGAAAAAAAAAGCAATCTGAAAAAAAACCCATTTCTATTGGGTCCAACCTCCTTGCTCGCTCTACAGAGGCACTATCTACATATATCTATCAAAAACACCCATTACTTCGTTCAATCAGGAAGGACGAGAAATGGTAAAACACAAAAGGAAGTATTTAACCTTTTCACCAGATTTCATTCCACAGTCAGATTACTAAGACAAACTGTCACAATGATCTTGCCAAAACACACCACAACGTAGGGAGACTTCAAGGAGTTTTGTACGTTATGAGTAAACTACTGTTACGAAAGACCTCTGTTGGATCTTGAAGAAGGAGTCATTCTTTTGAAAGATTATTGCATTGTAACTAAACAAACAGTTTTGACAAAAATAATAGCATTGACAAAAATATTTAGGCTGTCAATTTACCTCTCGTAGTCTTAATTGCAAAAGCGGAATAATCCAAAAATAAAAGAGTTATTTAAGACCAGACTGAGAATTGTCCGAGCACATTTGCCTAATTAGGTAACGCCTTCAGAATTGACATTTCATTCCCTAAATGTGAGTATCAATAAAGTCGCTACCAATGAGGTTAACTTCCTAATGGGTCAGTATGGATCTGAAAATATTGAAGTGGTCATAATTACTTGGGGAGAGTCCATAAACAAAAAGCAGAAAGGAATAAGAAAGTCCTCCTGCGTGAACGCAAGAGGCATACCACCCACCGCGTAGCAAGTGCTCGCCCTGTTATTCTGTCCCAGGGGAGGGGGGTACCCCAACCTGACTGGGGGGGTGCCCAATCCAGGAACCCCCCATCCTGACCTGACCAGAGGGGAGGGGGTACCCCAACCTGACCTGGCTGGGGGAGGGAGTACCCAACCTGACTGGAGGCGGTACCCCAACCTGACCTGGGGTACCCCCTGCCTGGGGCTATGGTACCCCCGAAAAAAGGACATGGGACCATGGAAGTATTCTATGGGATGGAGTTGAGGTACCCCACAGAAAGGACATGGGACCAGTGGAAGTATTATGGGATGGAAATGAGGTACCCACCCCCCATGAACAGACACCTGTGGAAACAGTACCTTCCATCATACTACGTACGCGAGCGGTAATAACCGATAGATAAAGCATGCTGTGAATATCGATAGGAGAATTCTATCCACATGAGGACATTATGGAAAATGATCAGAAGGTGACGGCATCTGGTTTTCTTTTTCTGCATAATAGCTCAGTTGTATTGGGATATATCTGCTCTATTCATGAAGTCACATTATTTTTTCCAAACCTACATCATTGACCAATACAGTAAACTGTAATCTACAAGCTTTCCCCTTACGTCAAGAGATTGTTGAAAGGTTTCCGTTGATTAGGACGATATAAATACGTTATTATGTTTGATTGAGCGATTCATTTACACTTACATCTTTACGCCTGTTTCAATGAATAACCTCACACTAGATATAAATTAGAGACTCAAAGATGGATGCCATGATTTCATTGTTAACTAGCCAGAAATTCGAGCTTAAATTTATTAATGTGTTTCAAAACATTTCATTTTCGTAACCATTCCCCCAAAAATTCTGTTTGCAGTGAAATAAACGTTGAGATCTGGTGCCAATATGTGTAATGGAAGTTGACCATTAGCTTCTGTTAGGGGGGCGTGGTTTCGAGTCCGGAGAAAATTGTCTTGCTATTTACAATCAGCACTGCTCTTCAATTACCCACAATCTCCAAACTTTAGACTAAAAGGACTTGGTAGATTGCACGTTAGGCAATCGACGAGAAGCTGCATGAAAGTACTGGCTGGTTTGGGTCCTTTACTTTACCATGAGAAGTGTGAAGTTTTACATTGCTACAATCTTATACTGATGAGTGCAGTGGCAGATCCAGGATTTCTCAGACCGGGCACTAACTTAAGAGGAGGCGAGGGTGCCCCATTGTTACTTTGCAATTTTATCTGAAAGCCATCAATTTGAAAAAAAAAATTGAATTTATCTTTTCAAAACAAGAAATTTTTGTACATATCAATATGTTGCTACCAATCAATAGTGCAATTTGCTTCAACGAGAAATTCCACATTGCCATTTTATCGACCACGTATGTAGTACAAGGGAAGGTGTTGGGTGTTTTTCTGTCCTCGGAGGAGGGGGTGGGCACCCCCAGCCAGATAAGCAGGGGACCCACTCCATCCCCTCCCCCGGCCGAGTAGGTAGGGGATTCACCCGGCACTCTTCCTTCCACCATATTTTCTACCCCCATCCCCAGCCTGGCAAGACGGGGCCCTGCCTCGCCCCTGAAGGACTAGATAGGAATAGCTAGGTAGGAAGGACCAGGGGAACGACCAGCTAGTAAGGAGGTCCTACCAATGTCCCCCTGGCTGGAGTTGGTCTAGAATGATCAAAAAATCTGGAAGGGATTGGGAGGAAACGAGATAGAGGACATAGTGCGAGGACTTTCTTGTTATGATTAAAAATCACATAGAGTGTTCTTACAACACAATTAAAAGGCCAGGTAGACGTACGGGAACCGTTTTCCAACTGTGAATTTCTTTGAGCCATCAACTTAATTGAGCACTTAAGAAAGAAACAAAGGCTGTTGATTGGCTTAATCAGCTGGTATCACTTCACATTTCATGACAACACTCTTCCTTGTTTAGAAGGATAATCTGTCTAAGTCACAGGTTCTTGCAGGGTAAATTGGTCCAATTAGGCGCAATGTCTCTTTAATGTCTCACTGAAAATGGTAAACTTCAGTGGTAAACGACAAACGTAGAAATTGTAAGAATAGAAATTGTTCGTCATGAAGAATTGATTCAAGTTATTCCACACCAGTCTTTCCTTGTCGCCCGCCAAAATGTGCCAGTCCTTTCTATTAACACTGATTTCATCCTGAATTCACGAATAGATTTCAGTGCCAGCCAACCTCCGATTGGCTGTTAAGAAATTGTGTGGTTTTCCTCTTTCACCGAAATAAGTCCCTTTGTTTAAACGTTTTGAACTAAATGAACGTGATTGCTTAAGTATTATTCATGCACAGTAAGACTAATCAAAACCAATACTTTTTCAATGTTTACATGGGTGTTTGATATTTACAATTACTTCACCTGGATAGCTCCAGGAATGTGTTTTTGCTGGATTAATGTTATTCTTAATCCAAATGCTGAAGTTTAGAAGAAACTCTTAGAGAAAATACTCTTTATTTTTGCGCCCATCTGTTTCCATCAAATATGAAAGAGGATGATTGAGAAATTCATTTTATGTGAATGATAGGCCATGACAGAAAAAGATTGTTTTGGGACTTCCATTGCTGCAATTACTGCCTTGTAAATTAGATAATTCCTTTCCCCATTATTTTGCACCCCAAAGTAAAGACATTATTTTTACATGGTCTCAGAAAAGATTTTGATTTGATGTCTTTTACAAAGTACGGTTAAACTTTTTATGTTTAATAAACACAAAAACATAAGAATATAATACAAACTCACATGTGGGATCAGCCAATCAACATTATTGTTGTAGAGCACAGCATGCGAGAAAGATTGTAACTTACCATTGAACCTATTGTCTGGACATAAATGTGCTGCATTACCAAAAATAGCCTGACTTTATTGCTGAAACAGCTAAAAATGTCTCCAATACTAGAACCTGTTCAACACCCTGGAATTTCAATTTTAGTTTTAATAAGTACAAGAATTATTGGTGACTCATAGAGGTACCTTATTGATGGAAACGGGGTTGCTTCACGACTATTTTGGGAATGTTTCCACACAAGATATTATTTTCATGTGGAGTACGTGAGGTGAGATGGAACCCACACAAGGTGAGATTGAAACAAACCTCAGAAATGGAAGGTAGGGGGCAGATTGAAATGAACGTCAGAAAACTCGGAAACTCAGAAGGGTGGAGAGGAGGGTATTAGAACTGTACAAGTCTGGTAATGAATTTATTTTAGACTTGCACAAGTCTGGTAATGAATTAAGTTTAGACTTGCACACTAACGAGTCATCAAAGTGGGATTCTTCACTCCTTGATTTCATTGTAAATTGACAAAATGTAACAAGTGAATCAACATTGTTTTTAAAACACACTTTAGGAAAATTTTTTGCTGTTTAGTTTTTTTTTCAGATTGGTTGAAAGATGTAGGGCATTTCAATGCATGTGTCCAGGTCAAGTCAACCATAAAATTTTCCTTCAGTGTTTTACGCAAATAAAATGAATACCCGCTATATAAAAGGACTGACCACGTAATTTTGAATTAATGGTTCTCACTTGAGAATCTAATTTGGCCAATTTGCACCGCAAGAACCTGTGACTTAGACAGATTATCCCTTCAAACAAGGAAGAGTGTTGTCATGAACTGTGAAGTGAGAGAGGCTGATAAAGCCAATTAAAAGCTTTGACTTCACAATGATTGATGATTTCTTTTGGAAAATTTGGCTTGGAAGATGGGAGAAAATAAATTGCATTTTTTTTCAAAAAGGACAGAAGAATTAAAAAAATCTGCACGAAGACATTTTTCAGGTTTTCCACCTCTGCGTTGTTGGAAACTAAAGCAGATGTAACATTTGAACGCTAACATTAGAAGCTAGCATCTTCAATGTCTGTTCGGCTTGTCCACAACCACGTAAATCCTTTTGGCACAGCTGTTTGTTTGTTTGTTGCTCGCTCGTTTAGAGTCAGCTTAGTGATTGAAAAAGGGGGCCCATGATAATTGGGAAATATGCCTTGGTACTTTTATGATAAGTAGGCCTACTTGTATATTTTATGATAAGTATCCCTACTCAAAGCAATGGGCCAGCCTGTTGTGACTTTTCATTATGCCGTATTTTTAAAATAGCCTTGTTGTTGCAGTGGAAAAGGTCTCATTCCCAAGATTTTCGGAGATGTTGTCACATCATGAGATTTTACATGTCATCTTTTATTAAGTTCCCTTATGTAATCATATATATATAAAGTCATACAAAGAAAGGTGTGTCTGTAATACAATAATTCTATTGAGTTCAACCTATTTGTTTACCCTGCAGAGGCACCATTTATCTTTGTTCATTGAAAGAAGGCAATCGATAGGAATAGCTGCTAATGTTTTTGATAGAATTTTCTGAAGACATTTTCTTAAAATTCACGTTTTATCATACTTGAGATTTTAGAAAATATACCAAAATCCAGGAGAAATTGTCACCAGGAAATAGCCAAGCACCACTATGGAGTACGAGGGAAGGTAATGTTTTTAGTTTGTCTGTTCTTTTGTTCACACGAGGGGTCCCTACACCATGATGCACTGGGAAGTTACCCCATGATGCGATGAGCCAGATCCGTACCCCCCGGAAGAAATGGCAAGGAACTGTCCCCCCTGCTGGCTATCAATGTATCTCAGTAATGGGGACCGTGGTTGGTATGCCTTCGAGTGAACGGCTTTCTTCTTTTGAGAAATGAACAGGATTGTGGCCCCTTTGTCCTACGGAATCACCTCGTGCTATTGCTGTCCGACATATAAAACTTTATCTCTGTATCCGATACTGACTATCTTCCGTAATATAATTGGACAATGTCAGAAAGCTGAGAATTCTAAATGTTGACTCTGCGAAACAGAAGGCATGACAAGTGGTCAGCTGAAGGTTTCATATTATTTTTTAACTAAAGATGTCCTACCGTATCGCAAAAGTGTCGTAAAAATAAAAGTAAAAAGTTACGTTTATATTGAATATAAAATATAACACATATTGCTCTCTTTTTTAGTGAAATAATTGTGCGGAAAAAAATTCACGCTACAAGAACTTGTGACTTAGACAGATTATCCTTCTAAACAAGGAAGAGTGTTGTCATGAACTGTGAAGTGATACCAACTGATTAAGCCAATCAACAGTCTTTGTGTTTTGCTGTGGTGAAAAGATGAAAGTCTTAATTTTTTTTTGCAGTCGCGTGAAAATGGTATCAGAGACCATTCAATCGAGGTTTTCCTTATGAGATTCTGTAGAATTCTACAGAATTTATAAAAAAAAATTGTAAAAAGTGGGATTTGAACTCACTACCTCTTGCTTAAGAGCCAGGGACTCTAGCAGGGTGCCACAGAGACACGGGTAACAGAGAGAACATTTGAATGTATGCTTCAGTGATTTACCACATTCTATAGAATTCCATAGAATTTTACAGAATGCGTCTTCATAAGGAAAAACTCGATTAGGCTACTAAAACAATCCTCCTAGTTTTAATCAGAGAAGCACGTAATAGTCAAGTGAGAAGACTATAATTCAGGCAAAAGTGGTAAAGTTTATAATACACATGAGGTGGACATGTGCAAAAACTAGAACTAGAAGACATACCAGAAATAATAAGATGCTTAACCAGTCATGTTCAGTGATTGAAACTACTAGAACTGTGGACACGGGATTAAAATGGAATCATCAAACTCAGTGAAAGGCAACATTAAATCCATTTAATCCTTTCCGTTTATTTCTCACGAATAAGTTTCAGAAGGCTAGCTTAACACAATTGTAATTTTCAACGTTTTCTGAATTGAAAGCATTTGGTGCTCACGAAAAAGGTTCTGAATCTTCACGCAATTTTTTAAAATCTTCCAACTCGACGAGAAATTCTTCCAATAACATTCGGACTTCCATTTCCATCAATGTTTTATAGACTCGTTTATGCTCCTTCTCTGTCGGTTCCTTCAGTTTTTATAGAAATAGCAAATTGATCAAGAACGTAATTGCTTTCACTGTAATTTGGCCTCAGGGTGTTGTCTCCTCTGTTCAAGCAGATCCTCTGTATAAACGACGAGGGATTTATTGCACCCAGTTCCCTCATTCAGTGGACACGAACACCCCCTAGGAAGCGGCTAGATGACCCTGTAATGACCTATTTGTTTCTAGGATAGAGGAATCAATAAGTGATTACGGAGTGATAAATATTTACTGACCCTGCCCTCGGAAGCGCATGCACAAGGAAGAACACGGTGAACGTTTGACCGGAAGTGACAGGTTGGGCTGTGTTCAGTTACGTCCAGGAACTCACTGGGGAGGTCGGCGCCCATCTTCTTCGCTGCCTAAAGCCACGTGTAAAAGTTAGGAACTCATGAAACTTTCTTTTACTAAAGAAATTTATGAACTTCCGACATATACTAATGGTGCTATCTATAGTATGAAGATATATCTGAGTAATGCAATTATGGCTTTGGATATTAAAATGAAGAATTCAATCCACATGAAGATAGTTGGTTGTAAACAAACCAATGCGCTAAGAAACAATGAATGCAAGTTGATACTGCACTCTATATTTTCAGCTTCAAGCACATGCTTCGCATAATAATGAAATTGCAGAGAGAAGTTTCACATGTAGAGCAGACGGAAATTGGTCGAGCAATTTCAAGTGCGACAAAATGAATGAGATATTTGATTGTCAGCAGCCCCACCCTCTTATGATGGCTTCTGAGCTTTAGAGTCCTTTCAGTAATGAATATTGTAAAAGAGGCTTTTGCATCAAGTGATTTGGCACGATATTTCGGTTACAAATGCAGGACATACTTTGGGGGAGATGTACCCGCCTATGTGTTTGGGTTTGAGTCATGGTTATTGAGTCATGGTCAAGGTCATGGTTTTATTTCGCG
>JBCAUG010007049.1:0-11306 GCA_038406175.1 Haplosyllis leylae | reverse complement strand
TCAGCAGATTTGGACTTAGCATCAAAAAATTTGGGGATTGCTAATTTGCAAGACCATCTTGAGCTCCTTTCAGGGGCGCCTCGTTGTATTGCAATTCACCAAAAAAGTGATGAGCATTGGACCTATCCTGTTGATTTTCCACATTTATCCTTTGGCTACCTTACATGATCTCAGTCACAACTGTAGACAAAGATGAAAATGTCCCTTCCCACTTTAAATTAATACAAAAGAAATGGTGGGTGTTAATGGTAATTGTGATATTAATTTTTCAAAATAATGTTACAAACAGTGAATTTGTCTGGGAAATCTGATGATGAATCTCACTTCAGATCTACGAATTAACACGTGACACAATCAGGTGACCAGGAAAATGTGATTGGTACCTCTGTCGTCGTATTGACAATTAGTTCCTGAGTATCCGGTGTAACAGTCACATGTGTAGTAGCTATTGGAGGATGCCCTGCAAGTACCTCTGCCTTGGCATGGGTTAGAGGAACAGGGATCTGCAATGTTTATACTAACATAAACCAGTTCTTCAAGCATTATTAAATTTTGATAGCTGTTTACTTTACACTAATAAATAAATCTGAAACCAGAAAAGAATATTATTATTATTCAGAGCTTAAATTTAGCCATCTCACAAATTTGTAAGCCTAAAACACATGCGTTGAACATTCAAGATAGTACCAGTTCCATTTTCCAAACCTTGTCCACTACAATGTCTGTACAAGGGATAGAAAGACAAAACTAACTTCCTTTGTGAAATGTCCTTACAAAATAATAATTCATCTAACCCAACTGTTCACATGTACAATTCGATGCGATTCCACAAACTGTCATTTTTCAGCAAAGGACTGTCATAGGATGGAACCGTTACAATAATATAAAGGCTGAATTTTTGACTACTTAAACTTTTTAACCCACTACATTTCTACAACACTACAATCTATTCCATTCCTATGAGTGACACACAAATTGTTCTGATCCGTCATAATTTGTGTACACTTCGATGTAGATACCTGACGTGTACTCGCAGTTGGTACCCGAGTACCCAGGAAAACAGATACAATCGTAGGAACCGTCCGATCTCGTGCTGCATTCACCCTGGCCTCTGCAAGGGTTGCTTGAGCAGGAATCTAAAGTATTCAGATTATCTTAATACGTAGCAAAAGAGTGTTTGTACGCACGCAAATTGATGAAGCAAGTGATCATTGACTCTACTTTTACTTATCGCAGTACGAGTCACTGAAACAAACTCCGCATGTCTTAGGTCACCTGGAAATGCTTTGAACTAATCTTGGTTTTTGGTACAAGGCGCAATGTATTATTATTAAATTTGCGTTTCATAACTAGCAAATAAAATTGAACCGTCCGTAAGTCGTCATTTTCAATGGAACATTAAATTTCGGAATTAATTCTTTTGTTGATGCAAAGTTCTGTGGCTGGGAGCAAGCAACCTTAACCTAACGAAAAACACAGGAAAGACATTCACAATCCCAAACGTGTCACGTACGATCCTTAACACCTATAGATATTCCGGTGTGAAAGTACCTGTTGAAACTGTGTTCTGACAGTTTGTGCCATAATATCCGCTAAAACACTCGCAATAGTAGTTGTTCGAGGAGGTTTTTGAACATTCACCCCTAGAACCGCATGGGTTGGTCGCACAAGGATCTTCAACGTAAAAAGTAACAATATTTCAGTCATTATATTTTTATATCCGGGGTTTGTTTGTGTTTCCATCCAAGGAAAACCTTGGAAGAGACTTTGTCTTCAATTCTCATGGTTGCAAGGATTCTAAGACAGTGGTACAGCTTACTTATGCAGTGGCGGATCTAGTGGGAAGGCGCAGAGACGCCCCTCTGGGCCAAAATTTCTTCATTTCCATGCAGTTTTCGGGACAAATTGGTCAAATAATAGGTTAGCGGCTCCTCTGGGAAATCCTAGATCCTCCACTGTTATGTACCAAAATCATGAAGAGAACAGTTTACACACAAACTAAATGAATTTCAAATACAAGAGAAAAATCCATGCGCGCGCAAGCGTGCGTGTGTGTGTATGTGTGTGCGTGTGTGAAAACATTTGATCTTTTCCATTGTAAAATGGTAACATATTGACCGATTTATCTTATTAACTGAAGCATAAAGTCAGTCACATGAATAATATGACAACGATTTTGTCCTCTTTACTTAACTCTAGAAATAAATTGCTTGTGATCTCTATTTTAAAGTACCAGCAATTAGTTTACGAAAATAATGTTGTCAAAACTGATAACCCAATTATTGAGTGTACATATCATAGAAGATTTAAATTTAACAAAGTGTGATTTCTAAGTGTTTTATCCACTGTTTCGGCCAAAAATATATTTTTAAACAAAGGCACTTATGTAGACTACTGTAACTATAATTTGTATTTCTATCACACAGTTTTAAGTACCATTTAGTACACTCTTCAGTGTCCATGTCCATTGATCGTCAGAAAGCATTGTAATTTGGCATTACATTTTGCACACGTCACATTTGTGAAGAGTTTCCTTAACGGTGCAATATGACACAGCATTTCTACTAAAGTTCAAAGGGTGAGATCGTGATAAGTTTTGACATATTTTTAGGCACCTGGGGATCCGTACTGACAGTTGGTACCGTAATACCCTTTGTAACAACTGCAGTAATAATATCTGTCCGAGCTAGAAGTGCAGCGCCCTTTGTTCTGACAGGGATTTGAAAGGCATGCTCCTGTAATTAGTAAGTTACACGCTGAGGTAAATTTCCTGACCAATTTTTGCGCAAGTTGACAAAAGTTTAAATGCTCCACTTTTCTTCACAAATGGTAATCTGGTTAAACAGAGTAACTTAAACTGTTCACAAAAAAACTTTTCACTGTCAGAAATCTATTGTTGTGCTGTATTTGAGCCTCCAGAGAATTTTCCAGTTTCAGCTTTGAATGGATTCTCTTCCAAACATAGTGATCTGAAGGATATTGAAGTCATCCACCTATGAAGTGCCATTTTACGAATTCCACTAACCTTTCGGCGGTGTGTAAGTTTGGCACCTGTCTCCACCGTAGTTATTTACACAACTACAGGTATAGATTGAATTGACTACCGTACAGGTACCGCCGTAATAGCACGGATTACTGTCACAAGGGGATGACCCTGACGAGAAATTATAATTCACATAAATTATTTTCAAAACAACTACTCGTATTTAAATCGTTTGAGACTTTTCTGAAGTCGCATTACTAAATCTTGCAAATGCATTAAAATGCAGCTAATTGGCCACAAGAGAAAAGGCTTCAATTTCCTCTTCGATTATTATGGTAAAGATCTTGTGCAGGTTAAGATGTAGAACAAGACCAAATTTCTATTGAATAAATCGAAGATGTAAAGAACGCAGAAACAGATATTCCGTGAGGTGTTTAAGTCAGATAATCACACTTCTCATGAATAGCAAAAGGACCCTTAAAATGATTGGATACACTGGAATCGAATAGCAACGAGTGACACACAAACCAAATAGATCACATTACTTCAAAACAATCAGTAAACATGCACCTCCCCGAAACACTTTAAAAGTGTAGTCCTAAACAAAATTTGAATCATCATTAAAGATGCTGGCGTTTTGCGTTTTTCTACAGTGCAGACTAAGTGAGGGAGGGACACTGGTGACTCTCACCGCTTCTAATGGAGCACGTTGTACCCTGAAAACCTGGTTGACAATAGCAGTACGATGACCTGCCTGACGTGACACAAGTGCCTCCGTTTTCGCAAGGCCTAGAGGGGCACGGGCGCCCTGGAAATTAATTATCAATATAAAACAGCAAATGAAAAGTATTATTAAATGTCATTGCTCCAATTAAAACCCACTGTGCATCTTTCATTTTAGAACTACATGATATATTACGTTTATGTTAGTAGAAAAAATACATATTTTACAGAAAAAAGGCCATTGATATGAAGTTGTTGTATATGTATTATCCGGAATGTTAGTTGAATATTTTCCCACAGAGTTAATTTTTAAATCTAAAGTTTAGTGCCCAAGTTACCGCTCGCTGCTAATGTCTAGATTTCACTCAAAACCATAGAAATAAACAATAAAAAACCATAACTGTACTGACAATGACTCTGATTTTCAGTCGGTAAAGGAATTTACTAACCTGATATTTGCTGATCACAGTTTGTTCCAGTATATCCGACTTGGCAGTCACACCGGTAAGATGATCCAATTGATCTGCATGTTCCGTATCTGCAGGGGTTTGGGTTACATCGATCTACAAGAGAACAAGTAGATCTTTAGCATGAGACAAAAAATTCAACTTCTGTGCTTTGTTGGGTGTTGAATTGCAGTCAACATTTGTCAAGACATTAATGTTCCAATTAGATTACTGAAAGTATGTCACGTTGCAATTCATCATCATAATTTTACCAGTTGTAGAATTATGTAAGTTCTAGTTGGAAGAAAAGCTAATTTATAATACATGTGTACAGAATGTCTACAAATCAAAGAATAAAAACATCATGATGTTTCTGCTGCTGACAGCTACCTAAATGATTACTGTTTCTTATCATTGAACAATGATAAAACAGTATCTGTGCTAAAAATGAAAAAAAATGTACCATATCGTCTAACGTACAATGCATGTGTAACATCTGACGCAAGTCAAAACCTAAAAATGCATGGAAGAACAGACAACGGGGCCACACAATAATTCGACCTCAAGGGATAAACCCAGAGAACAGTCACAAGTTGTTCCAAACGTACCAGGGAAAGATCCTTCTACCAACTAATCCATATTGTACTGATTTTGAGTACAATTGGCGTTTAGCCTTACTTGATGGTGGATACTGGCACCTGTCTCCAGTATACCCAAAATAACAGGTACAGCTGATTTGGTAACCAGTCTGGGTACAATATCCATACTGACCACATGGATTAGGTGAACAGCTCTGGTCTATAAATTGGTATGTATACTTCTTAATCAGTATGTAATGTAATACCAAGATAAAATATTAGTTTAGTAGTTTAATAACACGCCATTTGGTGTTTAGTATTCAGTCATTTGTAAATTCAGAAATATTAACCAGTGGCGGATCCAGGTTTCCCAGAGAGTGGCTCAAACCCCAAAGGCGGATGCCAACTTATGATTTCGTCAAATTTTCACAAAAATTGCATGCAAATGAAGAATTTTGGGCCGAAAATGGATTGTGTCCGGATGTCATCTTTCTAGATCCACCAATATTAATAACACTGTGTTCTTTCAAGGCAATGTTAGAATTAGCCTGAGGATATCAGCAAAAACCTACCTTGTGCTCGTCGGTCACAGTATGTTCCACTCCATCCTGAGTAACAGCTGCATGAGAAACTTGACCCAGAAAGGGAACACTGACCATTGTTGCAGGGGTTTGGATTACAAGGATCTGTGACCAAGAACAATTAATAGTGAACAAGTGCACAGTGTAACTTTTACAGAGTACCACCATTTAGTGCTGCTGTATGTGTTAGTTCATTAGTTAAGTGTACATATTTAGATCTAAGTAAACATAAATCAAATTAGTCTGTACAGATAAACATGAGAGAATTACATAGATATCACATTGATTCATGGGAATCTGACTGATGCACATAGTATATATTTGTCATTACATAAATTATTATTCATGGCACAGCACTGTTCGTAATCTTTCAATTTCTGATATTATGTGGTCCTATTGATTTAAACAGGAATGCCTTTCGGCCGAAGGCGTACCCACCACATAACAAATACATCACAAAAGCATTTACAATCTAAGATAGAAAATTTATTTTTTTAAAGAAGATTAGAATGGCAAAGACAGAGCGGTTTACAACTTAACTTCCTAGTAAAGAATCCACTTGCCGCTCACCCAACCTTGGTGTGAGTTTATTGGCCATACAGCCTACCACCTCATAATGACAAAATTAGAAATCCAGATCGGTTGTCAGTCCACACAATGACAACAACCACTACATATTGAGTTGGTACCAGCTTTTACTCTTTTGGCTGTCCCTCATATCCACCACCCCCAGCATCAAACCCCAGTTACCTGTATAACAATACTGAAAGCTAACCACTACAATGTGGGGCCTACACATTCCAAGGTCACATCACACAGAAGCATTTACGGCGTGGAATTAGGATGTCACAGTTTGGATCTGTGATTGGAGGCATTTTACTCGATTACTCATTTGATGTAGGTCTTCCGTACAGGAACATTAAATATATCTTATAACGTAATAATCCATGCCAATGATTTCAAAGCTGCCACAGACTATGGAACCACTAGAGGAGAAGAAAAGAACAGACATGAACCCACTTTGCCTACCAACTGTAATGTTGAATATGACCATAGATCAGAAAATACCTTCCACAACTCCTCACTGAGTCTATCAATCTAAAACTAGCTCTACCACCATGGTACTTTGAGTATTTGCGATTTTTGTGTCTTACATTGAGATGGTTCAAACTGACACCTATTTCCAAAATATCCCTCGTAACATGTGCACGTGATCTGATTATTATCATTTAAACTGCACGTTCCTTGTCCACATGGATTTGGTGAACATACATCTAAAAATTGTTTGGAGTAAAAATGTTTTAGCAATCGCTCTTCTTTCTTTCGCTCAAGGATATTCAAATAAGTTATCAGTTACAAAGAATAAGATTAATGTTCAGGACTATAGATTCTGGGTAGAAAGACTATCAGCTAATAACTTGACTGGTGATGATTCAGCAACCAGTCTCAGTATATGGACACAGCTCTGGTTTATAAAGCAGTGGCGGGTCTAGAATTTCCCAGACAAGGGGCGCCAACCTATTATTTTGCCAAATTTTCCCCGAAAACTGCATGAAAATGAAAGAAATTGGACCCAGAGGGAGCGGGTGTATCCCTAGCACCCCCTTAGATCCGCCACTGTAAAGGGCATGTGTAGTTCTTAACCTTCCATGTGCCAGTTGGGACTTCAGTCTCATTCGCTGTTTTTCCATATCCACCAAATCTTATACACTTTTCTGGCCTGCAGCACCAGAAACTTAAAGTCTCCTTTGGCTGTACCAACCAGTGGTTCAGTTTTACATGACAATGCTTTACATGCTAAAGTATAAGTTATTTATAGAGCACAATATTTTTAGGAAGACTTCAACTAAGTAGCCTTCACTTTGGCCAGAAGTGGGAGTGGCATCTCAATGTGTGTGATGTATGGATTAGATCTAGATTTACAGGCATGGATTAGATCTAGATCTATGGCCATGGCTTATATCTAGATCAATGGCTGCACCTTAGATCTAGATCTACAGCCATGGGTTAGATCCAGATCTATGGCTGCAGCTTAGATCTAGATCTATGCCCATGGCTTAGATCTAGATCTATGGCCACAACTTAGATCTAGATATATGGCCATGGCTTAGATCTAGATCTATGGCCACAGCTTAGATCTGGATCTATGACCATGGATTAGATTTATATCTATGGCTGCAGCTTAGATCTAGATCTACTGTTGCAGATTAGATCTAGAACTATGGCTACAGATTAGATGTAGATCTACAGCTGCAGATTAGATCTAGATCTATGGCTGTGGCTTAGATCTAGATCTACAGCAGTAGTTCAGATCTAGATCTAATCACACATCACACACATTGAGGTGTCACACCCACTTCTGGCCAAAGTGAAGGCAACATGGTTGAAGTCTTCCTAAAATTATTGTGCTCTATAAATACCTTATGCTTTAGCATGTAAAGCATTATCATGCAAAAGTGTGTCCCTAGATACACTGAAATGCTTAAGATTCCACAGACTATAGTCTTATGAAGTGTGGGGAGGAACTTGAAAAAACGAGACTGCCGTCTTGCACAAGTAAGTCGGTTGCCATACGAATCTAGCTCCGGCGCACGAAGGATGTATAAACTAATAACACCATTAAATACTTAGTATTTAGTAATTTGTAAATTATGGAACAGTTTAGTGTTCTTAAAAAGTAATGTTAATTTGTGTCAAAATATCAAAAAACACCTACCTTGTGCTCGTCGGTCACAATATGTTCCACCCCATCCTGAGTAGCATGTGCATACGGGACTCG
This sequence comes from Haplosyllis leylae, assembly GCA_038406175.1. Lineage (NCBI taxonomy): Eukaryota > Metazoa > Annelida > Polychaeta > Phyllodocida > Syllidae > Haplosyllis > Haplosyllis leylae. Next base: position 3,216 of record JBCAUG010007049.1, on the reverse strand, counting down.
TTCCAGAGGGGGAACACTGACCATTGTTGCAGGGGTTTGGATTGCAAGGATCTGTGACCAAGAACATCAATCGTGAACTGGTGCTTAGTGCAAAGTGTTAATAAGTGGTGACTTTCAATCAAAGTATTACTGTACATGCGTTGTTGTTTTAGTTAATTAGTTACCCTAATTTTTAAGGGAAACCTAATTCACAAATTAGTCGATACACCAGGACTGGTACCGTGCCCGAATTACTGATCGTGTTGTTGTTCTTTTTTTGTTTTGCTTATATCAAAGAAATGTCAATTATACTTATGGTTCCTGCTAGCTGTGCTAGGAGAACCATCTAGTGTTGGCCAGAGTAACTAATGGCATAAAAACTGAGAATAAGGTGAAAAGATATGGAACTTTTGGTTTCCTTAGTTTTGGACTGACGATCAAAATCCAAGAATCATTCCAAAAAAATTAAACTTTTGGTTTTTACTTGATTGGACTAAGGATCAAAATTCACCTCCTCCAATGGGACTTATGGCTTTACAAATATGAGACTTTGGGGTTTTACCATTTTTGGATACGGGATCAAAATTAAGAAACTCCCCCTCCCCTTCCAAAAATGGAATTTTGGGTTTTCTCCAGTTTTGGAATCAGGATTTTAAAAACCAAGAAAATTCCACTGAAATATGATACAAAATGGATTGCTAATAGACCTACATGGACACCATTTTGAGACCCAGTTCAGGGGTGCCTCTGTATTCTAAATGTATACTATGTGAAGGAAAAATAATTTTTTATCGTATGCATCTCATTTGAGAAAGATATTTTGTAAATTCATGGGGATTAAGATGAAAAATTGAAATCTGAGTTACTGACCATCTTCTCCTATAGTGATTTGTTTATAATTAAACAATTATCAAGTATATTCATTCCAAATGTAGTCATTATGATGAAAAAATTATTTGGAATGAATATATTTGATAGTTATTTGATATAAGTCAAAAAATAAGATTACATCATGGTCAGAAATTCATGGACGTACCAACCCTGTGCACGATAACAGAAAACCAATGAGACTAGTCTACATTGCTGGGAAAAAAGGACCATTTTTTGCGTTTGGCTTCACTTCCTCATAATTTTTCTTGTTACAAAAATGCTGAGTTCATTACATAGCAAACTTTCATTGCCTTTCGAATCCGAAAATTAGGTGATCCTCCGAAAAACAGACCATGGAGTTTCTATGTTTTGCTGTTCGCTATTCCAGAGTTACAGTAACTCAATCTATTTTGCAGTGTGCCATCAAGTGGCGGATCCATATCTATGATTCGAGACAAGAAAGAGTTGCATTGCATGAATACAGATTTTTGTTTTTTACTCGAACATTGAAGATGTGGTTTCAAAGGTACCAAGGAATACCTTTTAAACAAATGACAACAGTAAGGATGAAGAAAAGGAAAGACATCCCAAACGAAATTTGTCAGGGGTACTAGTAACGGCAAGTATAAACTAAGGACTAATAATTCCTTCCACAAGCCGACACTAAGTCTATTATTCTAAAACTAGCTTCATCACTGCTGCACTTGACTATGTACGCCTTTTATATCTTACATGATGATGTTCGATATTGACACCTATTTCCAAAATATCCACTGTAACAGGTACATGTGACTTGATTGTCATATGAACTGCAGGTTCCTTGATCACATGGATTAGGTGAACATACATCTAAAATTGTGGGTAGTAGCTTGTGTTTTATGTTCACTGAATTTATTCTTAAATATTTCATTGAATCTCGCCAAATATCCTAGAAATTCTAACTCAACCAATTACAATCGCCTGTATCTTAAGACGTCTTGATATATATATCAATTTACTTGCTGTTAAATGTTCATCCTTCACTCATTACAAATGATTAGTATCATATTATTTCATTATTCTTATTACTGTAGAGATTAAAGGCTCGTTCACACTTTTCGTTTTTTTCTAACTGCGACTGCGATTTGTTTTTGCTTATAATGGGCTGCATAGGAGCTGGTGATGTTGTGGCAGTCGCACAGTGTGAACACTTCCATTGAGTCCTATACAACCCGTTTGTTTCGACAAGAGGAATCGCAGTCGCAATCACAAAAAACGCACAGTGTAAACAAGCCCTAATTTGTTAACAAAAATTGTTATTGATATGAAAAAGCTCAGCACCAGTGCGCACGTTACAGTTGTTTCCCGTCCACCCAGAGTAACATGTGCAGGTATAATAGGAGTTGTAATCCGTGCACTGCCCGTTCTCACAGGGGTTAGGGTTGCATCGACCTGAAACTTATTTTGCAAGGAAACTTATTTTAGTGTGCTTAAGGTTTCCAATTTTGTTAATTTGTGGGTCTAAAATAGACTAGGTGTTGGTGTAGTTGTTAAGTCTAAACAGTGTTAGTGCGATTTTAGTGTAATTTGTGAGTTTAAGAATCATGCTGAAGAAAACTTGTACCTCTCTGGTCGCACAATCTGCCGCTCCACCCACTGTTACAAGTGCATGTGAATGTAGCTCCAGCTGGCCGACACTGTCCATTGGCGCCGCAAGGATTGTTTCTGCAAGCATCTGTGACGTAACGAAAGGTGATTTCTTAAACAAAAGCTACGCCTCGCCGTGAACAATGTGCGGTGTAACAGGCACGTGATGGTCTTCGTGGATTGTGATTTTACAGTGAAACATTGTGCTTGAGCAGTGGCAGACTCAGGATTTCCCAGAGGGAGACGCCCACCTACTATTTGACCAAGTTTTTCCCGAAAACTGCATGAAATGAAGAAATTTTGGCCATAAGGGGGAAGGGCGCGCGTCCGCCCCGATCCGCCACTGTCGAGTAATACACTGACACCATAACTATTGGGGGTTCATCCAGATCAGATCTTTGGTTTTGTTTGTAAGCTACTTTAATTGCTTCATCGAGTTTTTCCTAAATGGACACGTCTGCAAGTACGTGAATCAAAAAGACTCAGGTGCCATGCTGACCTCTATACAGTCAGCAGGTGTTGCGCCAGTGGTGAATTGAAACCCATGGCAGACGTCAATCTGCCGCCAGAAGTCCAAAACAGGGGTATCAGTGGCCCAACGAAAAAGACTCATGTCCTCCAAATTGTTTTTTTAAAAATTAGGAATAAAACCATAATCTTGAGAAGTGTCGTGGGGTCATAAAGACAAGTGAACACGGTGTTGGTAGTGCGTGGATGCTGGTTTATTGCAGGGGAACAAGT
>JBCAUG010007038.1:0-11307 GCA_038406175.1 Haplosyllis leylae | reverse complement strand
AATAGTTCCCACTAAGGAGAGGAGCTGGAAATCGCCTTTTGGCATTTTCCCAGGTAGAATGCAATTTTAGCTAAGCTCTGATAGTGTTTCCAAGCAGTTTAGGCCATTGCTGATGCAGTTATGGGATCTGAGGGGGTATGAATATACACACTGGAGTGTAGTACTCAGTCCAGACATAATGTCATTGCTCTGTTTACTGATTGGTTCACTCATACATCACCCCACTCTGTCTAGACATTATATCATTTGTTTGCAGTACCTCAAGCCTAATTGGCTGGAAATAACCATCACGAGTGAGTCTTGAGGAGATAAGCTGCGGGATGCTCTTTTTGCACTGCGGAACTCAGTTTTTCTGTTTGCGGGCATTTTCCAAGCATTTAGGACCTAACCCCTCAAGCTCAGCTCGTGACACTATTATTTGGCCAATTTTTTCCCGACAACTGCATGAAAATGGGGACATTTTGGCCCAGATGGGAGGCACGCGTCCCTCGCGCCCCCTTCCCCAAGATTCGCCAATGTTAAAAACTAAAAGACACCAAGGAAATACTTTCAATTCTTTTCTTCTTTTCCCTTGTGCAGGAGTCGAGCATCAGATTTGTACAAAGAGCAACGGATGGTGGTGAGTACACAAAAGAATTATGTAAAATCATTTCATTTCTGCAGTGTTGGATCCATGAAAAGCACTATTTCTTTTTCGGAATTGGGAAAATAATTACGAAAACTATAACCTTCCTCCCTAGAAACTCGGACTTTGTCATGGAGTATTCAATCACACCCCATCAACCTTAATGGCAATACTGCACGTTTTAGTTTGTATGCTTAGTATATAAAAGTTCACACATACAAATAGAATTTAGCAGTTTCAAATTAAGGGGCGGCCGGGATTCCCATATTGTGTCATTGGATGCTTTTCAATGTAAATCCGCCACTGAAATCCAATATTGAATTAATAACCCATCCCTGGATCTCTGCAAAGCGCTTACATGTGAACTTTGATCATTTTTAGGGCAATGATGTAAACGCTTCGGAAATGTTTCCCACAGAGCAGTATCATCCCCGTGGCGAACAAGAAGGCCCATCGGCCCCAGAAGAATTTTACTCCACAGAATATCCCAGTATTTACAGGAAAACAGTCATACACAAAGACGAGAGGGGTCATTACATTGATCCGTTCAAAGGATTGGCATCTAAACCTTACGGCAGAAGATTAATGTATGATCAGAGTCATCCGGAGGTTCGTTGTTTTGGGGAGTTTTTTGTTTGTTTGATATTTGGTTTGTTTTTCATGAAAATTGAAAGCATCTTTACCGCTGTAATACATTGAACTCCATTCTGGCTGAATATGGTTAGCTTAAGTGTCTAAAAAGATATTATTACGGCGACTATCGCAGTCCCTTTTCTGGGACCAGCATATAACTATTTTTGTAGAGAGAGCCACTCCATTTCAGATTTCGGATGACATCGCCCTGGGGTTTTAAAACCGGGGGATTTTTTGGTTTGTCTTGGGTGTTATGCTTGCTTATCATCTTCACTATTGTACTGGTGTTTCGATCGCTTCGTCTCTCTAGTTTGCGGAACATTTCCTTGTTTGCAGAAAATGTACGCTTCCCAGTGGTCCTCAGAGATAGCCGATGTTCCGGGTTGTTACTCGTTCCCTACAACTACCGGGTTGGAAGCTGAACAACCGTGGACGAAGAACATGGCCTGGAAACTGGAGGGACAAGAAGGTAACTGGCCGACTAACCTTTGGAAAGAATGGAGACAAGTCGCCGAGTGTCCGATGTACGATGGACATTCTGATCAACCGGAATATTCTAAATACTAAGTTCAAGTGCCCTAGACGTATTGTGTCAGTATTTTCCTAGACTGTGATAAATTTTATTTTCGCGTATGCATTTCAGAGAAGTTCAGCAAATAAAATCAAAAGTTTCCTTACTAAACACGTTTTAATGCAATTACGTGTTTAAATTATGTCAAAATTGCGCATTTGTTTTGTCAACAGCTTTGTATGGCCTAAAATTTTCACCTCCACATCTACGTCTCTTCCTGTGCCTGACAGTTTTAAAGTGCAATTCGTCAAAAACAGCATCACAACGCAAAGTATATTAATAATTTATTTTTGTATGTAAAAAATGGATTACAGCGATGTATAGAAATCTATCAAAAATTGATACGTTCATCTTTTTACAAATGACTTGGTCTACAATACATATAAAATACGCGATTGACAAGACAACACTATAAATATCTCCTACACAACTAGCTACAAGTAAATTGGACGATTTCTTTCTTTAAAAGCTCTACAGTGTAAATAAATTTGCCAATACCAGATAGACAGTATTTAGCGTGGACGGAAAAAGTGACTGCGAGATGAGGGATATAAAATCACAGAAAGCGTACATAATGTGGGTGGCCAAGCTCGTAGTCTCGGCAAACTCGCTCCGTATGATTGATCACATAATAATTTACCCTCATATCAGGATAGGTATTAACAAAATATATCAAAGCTTTGTCGAATGCCCCACAATGTGACCAGAATAGTATGTTTATTGTAACAAGGTAAGTGTTGAAAAAAAATTTGACAGGTACTCAACCATCCCAGTGTAAAATCAAACAAATTAACAAATAAATATCAAGTGCGATCCATTGCACTACATAACAATCAGCAGTTAGATAAATCAACGTCGGTAAAAAATAGAATCTTGTGATACCTTAACAATAATACAATGTGTGTGTGAAAGAAAGCAATAAAGTTGTTTCCCCCTTACAGTCAGTTCGGTCACCACGAGCATCCAGATACAATGAACATTTCTGCCTGTTCGTAGTAAGTGAACAGAGTACTGAACCCCGAAACAAGTTGTCACCAAGCTTTACTTCTATTACTGCCTTCGTGTTCAAACAACTATCTGGTATGAGACTATTTAACCTGCGGTCACATGTAATTTGACACTGTAAGCGGGATTAGTTGTATCATTCGAGAGTATTATGCTGAATCTCAAGAGAAAATCACAAACACAAAAGAAATGCATCCTGAACGGATTTCAAACTAAAGGGCTTGTGCTATTCAACACTGCAATTTGTTTCAAACTCTTTTAGCCATTCTGTTAACCTTTCAGTGGGTTGTGTACTTCCCAATCGCGTTCAGTTGCTTTCGGTAGGCAAAACCTATGTAGCCTTTATCAATTATTTTACACACAAGACAAAAACACGTGTAATGTTATACAATACAGCATCATAATAAAAGACATAAATAGGCTCGAATTACTTTTCCAATTCATAATGTTTGCGCATGTATACATCTTTGTTTAATGAGGTACGCATTATAAGTAATTAGCAACATGAATACATCACCTTTTTCTACAGTCAATAGTCGTTTATAATTTTACGGAAATGGTAACTCAGCTAAATTTAAGTGAAATCAAAACCCGTAACACGAATAACTTGTCTGACACGTTACACAAACATATTTAGGGTCCGTTTACGTTTACGTATGAACTAGAGTGTTATTACTGATGCAAGCGTTGACCCAGCGTTGATGTAGTGTTGACGCTGACGCACATTGCACACGGACCTTTACATTCACTTCACACGTTTTCTGAATAGCTATCCTCTGTTCACGTTGATGAACACGACACCGACACCTGCACCGACATGGCAGCAATCGATATCCTCAAGCAGGGGATTTTCAACATATTTTACAGCATACCACTGCAAACCCTATTTACTCGCGCCGGATCAGTGTGAACTAACCTTCATTATACGTGATGGAACAACATTGATTAGCACCAATAATTAATCCAAAATTTATACTTTTTTTCAAAAGTTTAGAAATCGGCTTTGAAAATATTAATCTACACAGGTAATGAAATTACTAGTCATACTTTCTTATGCATTCGTTATACGAGGCAAAAAATGTTTCAAATCCTTTAGCGCACAGATGGTTTGCTTTTGAAATACAGTTTTGCCATAGTGGTAAACGGAACAAACTCCCACTTATAACCATATAAATTAAGAACTATTCCTTTCGTTTGTATATCTATGATACGGTGCTCTGACGTGGGTACAATTGCACAAGAAATCTGACAGAAAATAACGTTCAAACAATCAGAAACTTCACTCATATCACGCTTTAACCTGGCTTCAAAATCCATTGGTCGTGTCATTCAAATCCAAAACAAGGGTATCAGTGGCGGACTGGTCCTAGACAAGGAATTGTGACGATCGGTGCCAATTTATTTATTTATTTATTTTTTTTTTTTGAATAGTTAATTGGCGTTGATTTCGTGGTAAAGATGCACAGATTCCGAACTGTGGTAATCACTCGACGTGTTGAGTGTTTCGGTGCTGGTTGGCAGTGGTTGACAGCGGCTCAGTACATCGTCTGTCATGCGTGTCCGAATACTCGACGGAAAACGCGGACTGATGAGGGCATCAACGACGTGGTCACGGTTCAATGAAGTTGTTCCTGTGCCAAACGAAACAGTCGTTGTCGTCGTTTCCATTGCGCTCTTTGCTTCAGGTTTTAACGAGAGTAAATCGGCTAATGTTGGACTTGTTTCACTGTCTGAGATGTTCTGAAAAAACATATGCAGAAATTGACAGTTAAGCAACAGGGAATTACATTGAACACTTACGGTAACATATCGGCACAAAATGGTAATATTTTCATTTGGTAATATTTTGTTGTTAAGTCTACTGCTGGAATTTAATTTCTGATGATAATTTATCAAAGTTTAACATGCAGAAGCAGCTATACCGACAGATTAACTACAAAGTAACAAATCACATTTATGTCCAAAATGCATATCCATGTATGAAACTCGAGAAACAACTTGGATACCTGTAGAATTAAACTCAGTAACATAAATGACATTCATTCCGGCACTGTTCTCAGATGCGCCATACGTTTGAGAGAAGTATTTCGTTCACAAAAACGTTTTCGCTTTACTCAAAAAAACTAAAGTGAAGCTTATATCCTATGTTCACTACATTAAGACCAAGGAAAGCATAAAAGACTGTTGAACATGGTTGTTTCACGAAAGCTTTTATACAGTTCTCTTAATTTTGACGGTTGGCACACAAAAATAAACAATCAAAATCTAAATGGCAACGGTTGTGTGGCAATTTTTTGAGAGCTACCAATTATTAACAAACCAATTGTGGAACAACCAAATCACAAGGTCATGCAAAATGTGGTGATTCATCGCTAAGCCTAACAGGGACAATCTAGTGTTTATCTTGAGATTACATACGATTACCGTATTAATTTGCAGCGTTGTGAAGAACTCATACCATGCCATGCTTTTCAATGGCATTAAATAATTGCTGTTCAAAATACGTAATGCAATAAAAATGTAATAATGTCATGTTACAAAAATGTGGAAAATTGTTGATTACGGAATATTTAGATGTCAATAAGTGTAGCTGTTGGCTAAACTACAGAAGTGAACTGAGTTACACTCAAAATATTATACTTTTATTCGTAGTTACCTTCTTCAGTTTTGGTAAGAGTGTACGCTTTGAAGATATTATATTTAATAAATTTATACCTGTGGAATTACGATGGATACATTCCCTTTAAACCTAGTTGGAAATGGATACGTTGGCGAGAAACGAAATGCAAAAAGGCCTTTTTGTTTGGAGCTGAAGCATTATGGTGGAATCCAAACATATCTATAATGTTGTGAAAAATTTTTTTTGGATATTGTTACCTCTTTATGTCTTTCAGTTTGATATTCTCGAACAATTCTATCAAGATTTTGCTTTTGTCGGGTGAGAGAGTCTATCCTTTGCTGTAACGTGGTGTTTTCTTCCTCCAGATACTTGGTTCTTAGTTGAGACAGCGACGACACACGTGCTTGATCTCTGTGTGACTCCTCGTGCTCTGATATTCTAAAAGTACAAAGACTAATTGTTGAGGGATCGGGAAGGGCTTGGGATTCTGGCTGCAAAAGTATTTCAGTTGTTTTGTTCGTTTTTTTTTAATATTAAAAAAATGATCTACAGTTAAGAATGCATCGTGAAAATAATTATCCGAGCACGTCACTATTCTGACACAAGTCATTCTTCTTAAGAATTAATCTGTCTGAAAAACGCAGATGCCACGTTTTGCTTTTGATTGGGACTGACAGCTCAACTGTCAGGCCTCAGTTGTCTCGTGAGAAGTGTTCAATAATTTCTTACTCCGACAGAAGGTCTCTCTTCTCCTGCATTGCTTTCTTGTAATTTTGTTCAAGTTGTAGTTTCCATTCGGTTTCCTTCACAAGAGTAGCTTTTACCAGAGTTACTTCTTCTTTTAACCGTTCTATTTCACTTTTATATTTAACTTTCTCTTGGTTAAACAGTTCCCTGAAGAGAGAAATATACGAAAGAAAGAGGTAAATGAGTGTATTTTCTATATCAGCAGTTTACAATGATGATCCAAAATGTATCCCTAAAATCAATTCAAGAATGCTGCAATTATTCTTGGAAAAAAATTTTTGAGCAATTCATTCACGAAATCGAGAGGGAAAGCAGGCTGGCAACTGTACAATACTATGTCGACATCAGTGGAGCCAATTTCTCCGTATCGGTCTCCATTGTTAATGAACCCTATGGTGCATTTACACTGCCCGACACTGACACCGAGACCAATACAGATAGCGATAAAATGTGCACAGAACCCAATGGGAATCTGAACTGGCGTTAGTCTCCGTGAAAAATGAATACCTTCACACAATTCTTTTTAACCCATTTTGTATCCGTCTGTGTACCAGTGTCAGTGTGAACAAACCATTAGATCTCGTTCACAGTAACAACTGAAGCCGCATCAATATAAATTGTACAAACTGACCGTGCCCTCTGCAGCTTCTGTTTCGTCTTCAGTTTTCTTTCCGTGTATCTTCGCAGTTGCTGGTCATACTTGTCCGACATGGAAGCTAATTCAAGTTGGAAAGATTCTGACTCTCTTTGCAACTTTTGTATCTGATCCATTAGAGTCTTTTTACCGGCTTCCTCAACTTGTCTCTGCAGCCATAAATATAACATTTTCAAAAAGAAGGTATACCACAGTTTGTAAAACATTTGTACGGCTGCGAATATTAAATCAACGTAAGCAGCAAACAAAGGTGATATGCATGCATGTTTTGACGAAATTTTTACCAAATCTGACGTTGATTGAGTTTGGCCTTTCATTATGCTAAGCTTGGCCTCCAAGTCAAGTAGCATGCGTTGCAGTTCATGGTTTCGCTGTTGTGCAAGTCTTTCTTTCTCACGCAGCTGGTTTAATTCAAGTCGAGAGTCCTCTGAACTTTGGTCCGTAAACACCCTGTAATATTGTGCTGATTTTATAACTAACCGTTTCTCATCAAAAAATTTTGGTAAACAAATACATGATTTTCTAACATTTCGTAATACCTTTTCAGTTTTTCATCCTGAAGTTGATTCTTCAGGTTAAAAACTTCTTGCTGTTTTTCCTGAAGTTCTTGCTTTAAGTTAAAGGCTTCTTCCGCCTGTCGCTGTGCCGTTTGCACCTTTACCATTGTGTCCTCGAGATTTCTTTGTAATTCACAAACCTGAAATGAAAGATTATTCTTTCTTCGTCTTCGATTTGAAAAGGACATAGTTTTAAAGTGTAGCAAACGAATATACCCTGGGAAAGAAACGTAATTTAAAGATTGTCTTTCTTTTTTATCTGGGACCAGCACGCAACCATAATGTCTTGTGTGGCCATTGATATCCTTGCTTGGGTTCTTCCTAAAAGATCTTTACGTGAATCAATGATGACTGAATCGACTCATGCCATCAATTTATCCATTTATCTTACCTTTTTCTCGGCAGTTTGCGCTCTGTTGAGTGAACTTTGTAATGCGGTATTCTGTTCGGTGTGTCGCTGAGCGTACAGCATTTCTGTTTCTTTTATGCTGCTTATTTTCTGTTCAGCAAAATTAAAAATAGTTCCAAATTATATTATTATTGTTTAAAATTATTAAATAACGAATGTAGTTAAACTTTTAGTACATACAGATTAATAACTAGAATTTTATTTTTGCCAGTATTTTAGGCGGAGCCCCACGGGAATGGTGAAAATAACGGACACTAAATAGACATGTCACAAATTTTGGTTCATAAAACGCAGGGGCCATCCAAAATATGACATGAAAGAGAGGTTTTACTCTCAAATTTTACTAACCCAGAGGGAGGTACCTACTATTTCATTCAGATGTAATAAGAATGAGTCACACAGATTTTGTAGTATCAGAAATACTTTTAGTGTTAAAAAAATCATAATTCAAGTTTACCCGCTCGAGTTCCTGTTTCAACATTTGAATAGTCGACTCCTGAGATGACACTTTCAGATTTAAACCGCTTATAGTTTCCTTAGTCTGAAGATTAGGATGATGATTATAACAAAATAAAATTGAATTTAAACAAGAAGTCACAAAACAGGACGAAAATAGGACCCAAACGTGGAAGCACTGCACACTAGGTTGGAGAATTGAAACGAAATATTTGCACAGGTAGTGTTACATAACATATTTCAAACGATTTCAGAAAATAAATTCATGTGAAAAGAATCAACCTTGAAGTGCCAGTACTGTTCACAATCAGAGTGAGATTCGAAATAAAGTTGTAGTACGGGTCACTGAGTAAAATCTAGCACAGACGCTCACCTGATTATAATCTTCTTCTAGCTTTTTGGCATGATTTTCCAAAGAGAGCTTAGCACTCTGCTCCATAGAGATTCGACTTTCCAGGTTGCTTTCAAAATCTTTCAATCGTGAGTTTTCATACTTCATTTGCCTTATTTCCTGAAAAATTGAAGTTGATAAGTCACTGTGATACTTGCAACGAAACGTTGAAAATTTTTCATAATTAATTACAAGGAAAGTTGCTCATTTTCCCCAGTAAAACTGGGATTGCCAACACAGAAAAAAAGAGAAATTTTGAACTGTTTTAAAAATTTGTGTCACTCGTTTTAGTCCAGTCGCTGCATTTCGCGTGAAAAATTAGATCAGAAACGTACTACAATATTTTCTTACATAGCTACGAAAAAGTCTACTTACTTCCTCTTTAACTCGAACATCATCTTTGAGTTGTCTGTTTTCAGCCATTGTTTGTTGTGCTGACTGTTCCAGTCGGTTTATTTCTCTTTGTTTATCTTGTTTCATATTGTCCATGTCGAGTTTTAATCTTTCCAATGCACTTTCGGACTTTATCTAAAGAAAGTAAGAATCTTGATTGGGAACGCAGTAATTCAAAATAAGTAGTAGTGATTTTCAGTAAAAAGAAACTTTCGGACGCAGATTAAATCCAGATTAGACTACCCTCTAATCCACCACTTAGTTTATTAGCATTATACAATTTGAGATTCAAATCTTCGATCTTCAAAACAGACGTTCTTCGAACATTACAAACATGGTTATATAATGTCCAAACCTTTTGGTTCTCCAGACTCATTTTACTTTCCGACAATTCTTCGTTCTTCTCAGACAATTCTCTTGTCACTTTTCTCACTTCCATCGTCAGGTTTTCTATGTCAGTGTAGGCTTGAGAGAGTCTCTCATCTGATGTTTGCTCTTTCTCTGTCAGATTTAGGAGGAATAAAATTTTTACTCTTTGTATTTGTAAAACACATCGGTCAGTAAAAGTTCTCTGCAGATCAACGTTTGGGACGGCATGAAGGAAAAAACCTTGTTTCGTACTTAATATTTTAAGAAAACCTTGTTTTGGAGATTATTTTAAATATGGAACATTTGTGTGAGGATTCGGAGTCCAATGAACTGTCAAACATCATGACAACTAAAATATATCACAGTATCAATTTAACTTTCTGTGGCAAAAGAAAACCAAATTAACATAAACAGGGTAAATAGAATCACACAACTTTTGAAATGAAATCTTCGTTAAATATAAGAACTTTTAACACTGCACAAATAGTTGCCATTTGATACAGCAAATACAAGTCAGGTGCATTACACAAGCAAGCTACTAAAAAGTTCCCTTACCTGCTCCAACGGTAACAGCTGTTCAAGTAAACTCGTAATTACTGTAATATTTCTAATTTGTTCCAAATGTACCAAACAGTTGGGATTATATCCCTTCAAGTGTATTATTAACGTTAACATTCTTCCTTACCTGCAATTCTCTGTCTGTCAATACGAAGTTGGTCTTCGATATCTTCACATTTTCGTAAAGACTCCGAAAGCTGAAACAAATCCGATCAAGTTATTCTGTGATGATAAATCTTACCAGTTAACCATTTATTAAAAGATACAAAGTACCTTGTGGCTATAATCTACAATTATCAGAAATTTTACCTTTTGGCAGAGCTCCTTGTTGTCATTTTCTAGTTGATCATTGGCATTTTCAAGCATAGCAATTCTTTCCACCTTGTCCTGTAAACCCTGTTCTGCTGTAGTCGTTTTACCCCTCAGATTTTCCAAATGCAATTTTGTATCTTCATTCTCCTTTTGGGACTGTTGCAACTGCTGCAACACATCTTCCAGTTCCTGCTGTTTGCCAATTAGAGCTTCTTCTAGATCCTACACATAGCAAGACAAGAACATGATCATTAACCATTGAAACCTCGCAACAGTGAACACTTTTCACAATAAAAAATATTACCAGAAGACCAAGTACACCTTTTTCTGCTTTGCTTAAAATATACGACACTTCAAAATAATTCTAGCCTTACAGCATAAAAAATTTTCCCGCTTATCAGAAAACATAAGTTCATTAAGACATGACAAACTTCACAATTCAGGAATAATATGATGAATGTTACGAGTAAAGTACTAAGACTAAACAAGAATTTCAAACATTAGGAAAGAATGCAGACCAACTGTACCCGACAAGAAGTTCCCAGATCTCGAATCTTACTCTCTTTCGCAGTACATTTCACACAATCTTGTTCGCTGATCGAATCTATTGCTGGCTGGTGTGTGTTTGCTTGTAACTGCGCTGCCATCTACGCAGACGTTCAGGACAGGAAAAACAAAGCAGGTGAGGTGGGTTTCGCAAGAAAGATCAATTACACAGGTGAAGACTTGTCCAAAGTAGTGACAATGAACGCACAAAAACTGATGGAATTAGTTTCCGGTGACAATTTAGAGACGATTGATTCACAAACAGACGGATATCTCGCTGCACGGATAAACTGCACGTTTGCATCTATTACAAGATGCACATAAAACTACGTAGATACACTTACAAAACAGCATGCCATTTTTTATCAAACTACAGAAAATACTTGATACGTCCGGTGTTACGCCTATTTCGTACGTACGGGTAACGTTAGACATACCAAGTATCTGCAATCGTGATCGT
>JBCAUG010007027.1:0-11307 GCA_038406175.1 Haplosyllis leylae | reverse complement strand
CCATGACAAATAAAGATTTAATCCAGAACCATTAAATTAACAGTGTCCTCACCTGAGTTACAAGATGGCTGCCTGACCTACTTAGCTCTTGCCTGAGGCAATTGCTTCTCCTGGCCAAGTAAACTAGACAACCGGGACACTGTGAATTTAGGCGCGAACAGTGTCCGCGAACTCAAACAGAGGCTCCAAACACAAACACTAACTCAGACGCTCCGATCACACGGTATCATGATCTGTTGACCCTACCCACTCCCCTACCCTCAGCTAGGTCTGGACCAGTCCAGTTGGTGGGGAGAGGGGTAGGGTCACCAAGTCAGGGTATCCTCCCTCCACCACAGCTAGCTCTGGTCCGTGGTCGGTATTGCCTAGTAATGTTAATGGGAGGCTGTTTTTTACTTGGAAAAGTTCATGCGTGGATGAGAGATACAATGTAATTGTAAGTCAATTTCTAAATTTTACTTTTTTCGGTGGATTTAATGTTTGGAACGCTGTAGTAAAAGGGCAAGATTTATTTTCAACATTAATATTTTCGTCAATCTGAAACCATCACCCCCCCCTTCTGTGCAGTTTCTTAGTCTGGGGTCAAAACCTCTAATATATAATAAGGGGCATCAAAAGTATTCTATCCCAAGCTGCAGGAATGAAGAATTTGCACATATTGGGGTTGCTGTTGGAAAGACTGGTGAGTACCCTATTGATGTCTAACAATAATCACGTCAATTTGAACAATAAATGTAATTTTATTTGCATCACTTTACAAGTTATTGGCATTTCTAGGTAAAGAAGTCAGCATCATCTGGAAGAATCTGCTTGATTACTACTTCAGCGAAATCAAGTCGGGCTCATCTGGGGAACCAGTTGATTAGAAAGCAGCTGCTTGGAGATACTTTGATAGAATGAGTTTTATTAAAAATATGTTGATAGCAAAAAGTACAGGCAAGATCACATTGATTGCTTACACTTTTAACTTGTCGGTAAAATCCATAGAATAGCAATATTAATATACATATATGTACAATATTGATTTTTGTTTGCAGAACAGTAACAAATCATAAAAGGAAAGCCACAAATGCTGCTACATCTACAGCACCTCCTGCAGGGAACAATATCAATAACAATAATGAGAATGATGCAGGTACATCTGGAGGTCCAGCTACTGATGGAGATCAAGACAACCCTCCTGAGGAAGGTCATACAGTGGAGAACTATGACTCAAGACAGGCAAGAAAATGTAATACTAAGAAAAAGGAACAGCTTCATTTATTTCGAAGTGAGTAATTAAGGCTCTTGAGCCTCAGCCTCAGCCAGAACAAGTGGCAGTTCCTGTGAAACAGGAATATTTAGATGTTGCACTTGAAGCCATGTCTTTTAAGATGAGGGAAGTCCTTTCCAGTGCTGAAATCATGGATCTGGTTGAAGATCTGGAGCAACTTGTAAACAGACCTTACAGAGAAAAAAGACATAGGATGGAGATGGTACCAAATCCACCTTTACCTCCTCAGCCACTACTACAGGAGCAGATGCACACTGGAGGTCCAACAGGACCTATGACTCTTTCTGTACAGTTTCAATGCAATAACAACAACAACAAAGCAGGAGGTTACTTCAACTTCCCATAAGGTAATAAATTAAGTTCTAATCTATTTAAAGCTACTATCGATGTCTAAGTCTGTTGTCCTGCCATGGTACTGCTCCTACCTCAGAGTTGAAGTAGTCCATGTTGAGTTTTTGGACTTTCTGAACTGCTGTAGTTGAGTGGTAACCTTGATTTTCTAAGCTATGTAGCATTGCTTGTGGGCCTAAATAAGTAGCTCCATCTGGATTGAGGCATCCCAAGACATTGGCAGGATCCATGTTGGCTGTGCAGTTGTACAGTACACAGGTAGCATTAACAATTTTTATGACATTATGGTCATCCATGCAGATTCTTCAGTCAAACACCCTCCATCTCTGAACAAGTATTCCAAAGGCATTTTCCACAATCTACCTGGCCCTGCTTAATCGATAGTTGAAGATCATTTGGTTGTATGGTAATTGCTTCTGTTTGTTCCCTCTTGGAAATGGTCTAAGCAGATCCATGAGCAGTGGAAAGGCTTTGTCTCCAACTATACAGTGTGGCAAAGCTCCACCTTCAGGCCATCCAGGTATCCTTTTTGGTGGAGGCAGATCTAGATTGCCTTCCATGAAATCTTTACCAAATGGACAGTTTCTGAAAATACCACTGTCTCCATTACTACCAAAGTCACCAACATCCACAAAGATAAATCTGTAGTCAGTATCCATAAGGGCCATCAGTATTATGGAAACGAAACCCTTGTAATTGTGAGACAATGAACTGGAATTAGGTGGAGCTTTTATCACTACATGTTTACCATCCACTGAGCCTATACAATTTGGAAAATTCCATCTCATACTGAATTGATGTTCAATCTGTCTCCAATCTTCCATTGTAGGTGGCTTATATAAATTGGATTTAGTACAGTCCAAATTGCCTCAGATACTTCATAAACTGCTTGTGCTATTGTAGATACACCTCTTCTGAATCTAATGTGCAGAGTCCAGAACGAATTGCTTGTTGCTAGGAAACTGTAAACAATAATAATCATTTGATTTAGCAGGTTCAACAGCATTTGCATCTAAGGTCCAAAGTACCCTGCCCCATCACATGCTGCATACTTGTGCCTACCAGTCACCATATTGGATTTTTGAGAAGTTCTGCAAAATTGATTTTTAGCTTATTTAGTTATGTTTAAGCATTGTATTACTCAGAATGCCTCATTCAAAAGATAAAGTTGATGTTGAAGCACCAATACATAGATGCTGGGGTGACTATAAGGAATATGACATGAGTATGAAATTGATTCACGAAAGGCCAAAAATCATGCTGGGTGTGATTTTCTGAAAGCAACGAATTTAACTGCTGTGACAGTAAACATCCAATTCTTATTGCAGGAGGTATCTATGTTAGACCACCGTAAGGATAGATTGCTTGTAATATGGTTTATATAATTGACTTGACTTACTGTCTACTTGAATTGACAATATTTTTTTGTTACAGTATGCTTGCTGCTTCAGTTATGAGCTGAGAGAGAGAATGGCCCATATACTATGCCATTACACAAGGACCAGTCTACAGGAACTCTGAGAACAAATCCAAAACTTCAGTGAGTCGAATATGAAGTGGATTGAGAGAGTCAGTGCAGACTGCCTGGCAGAATTACAAATAGATGCCAAAACATCTGTGAAAGGAATTATTCAAGGTACTTTGTATTATGACTCTCTTGCGATTGCTGTGGCATGTGCCTCATTCAACATACATTGTGCAGTTATGCTGTCTGACTCTTATTGGACCACAAGAGTCAACAATGACTTTAAGAATTATTTGGTAAAATTGGTTTACTGTGGTGATGGGATTTACAAAGAGCTGAATGCAACACCGCCTCAACAGAATGAAAAGTCTAGTGAGATTTTGGAGAAGGATTTGGATGGTACAGGCATCCTTTCAGATGATGAACAAACAGAGGATGAAAGGGACTCTGAGGACTCTGCATTTCATGATATGAGTGATTCCGAAAAGGAAAGGGAGGATGATGCAGATTCCGAAAATGAAAAGCAGGACACATTAGACTTATCTGATAGTCATGAGCATGAATTCTCTGGAGAGAACTCTGTGGATGTAGCTGACAGTTGGGCAGATGATGCACCTGAACAGGAAAAGGAAGATGCAAAAAGTACATCGAAATGTTCTCAAGCTACAGGACCCATGGATTTAACTGTTCACAACAACGATGATACGGAGGACATTGCGGATTCTTCGAACTCTGATGTCATAATAACTGGGATTACTAGACCACATGCTACAAAATGCCATGTGTACAGATCAAGATCATACTCCTGTCATATCTGTTCAAAGGATTTCCAGATGTGAGTGAGCTTTGTTGATCACATGAAAAATAACCACACTTGATCTAAACTGAAGTGTACTTTGTGCCTCAAGGAGTTTGCATCTCCCAATGGACTTTTAAACACGAAAGATCACATGAGTACTTGAAATATATTTGTTCCCACTGTGCATACATCTGTCAATTTCCTTATCAACTGGAAGCTCACGAAAACACCAACACAAAGGGAGAACTCTTTGGATGAGATCAGTGTGACAAAACGTTCTCCAGTAAATCTTCAAGTCGAGCTCAGAAAAAAACACACAGTGTATCCATTCAGTGTCCAGATTGTCTGGAACAATAGAAAAAAGATACACATCAACTCAAGCATACTGCCTACACAAATGAGGTCAACATGGTATCGGTTGGATCTCCAAATGTGGAAAACATTTCAAGTGGAAGTCCAAATACTCTAAACATGTTCTGACTGAGGACTGTAAGATTTGTCTCAAGCATCTGGCTGACCTAAAATTACAACATTTCCTCTTCATGAAGAAAATGATGCCTTGAGTGTTACCTGGATGTCATGGATTTTTATGAAAACAGCAAGACTGTACCGGTATTTGTGTATTGACATTAATTTATTGGCCGTTCTACAAGTGCGGAATAACTTTACAAGACAGCCTGGATGTGACATTTATTTTTTCAAAGCGGATCTTTATGAAAACAGCAAGACTGTGAGTGTTTATTTATTTCATATGTTACGTCTGCATTGGATTAGAACAGGACGTATTAAGGATTTTTTGTAAGTGCCTTTCTGGAATCAATATTCTTTAAACGTGTGGATTTACTTCAAAGTTGTGTTGTATTGATTTAACGGAATGTTACCAAATAGCTAAGTATCCAGTGGATCCTGTTAAATCAATGTCATTTCTGTGGAGACAGATTCCGTCCATGTTAGATGTCCAGTGAGACTTAATTGTATTGTTTGCAAACTTTTTGCTATGTACAATTTTTAGATCACAATTTGTTTTCTTTTCTTAGAAATGTCCAGTTGGACTTGTCAAATATTTGTTCGAGATGCAAGTGAGATTCGTTTACTTTTTAAATAAAGAAAGTTTCCATTTGATTTATGTATTTGTTTAACTACCTCAATGTTATAACAAGTCACTCTTCAGGACCAATACTCTCATGATAATTGTTGTCTTGTTTCGCTACAACAGGCCTAATGTGATGCAGCAAGGCATCAAACTGTCGAATGAACATCCGATATGTCCTTGCATGGGTACTTTCTGAGGTCTGGATAAGTGACAAAATACTCTCCTTTTGTGTGCACATCCTCATTGAATGGATGAATCCAGTACTCTCTATGCAGAGAATTTAAGGTCAGCAACAAACAAACACCTAAAACCCTTCTTTGGTAGTTGGTAAATCGTGGTCATACCACTCTATTACAAATTGGCACATTATTTTGATTTTTGACAGCAGACGACATTTGTAAAGGGAGAAACACACTAAAATAGCAACTGAATCCATAGAAACCCACTACAACTCCATGCAATACCACTTGAAAAATGGGTTTTTTAAATTGGAGGTCATACCACTCTATTACGAATTGGCACACTATTTTGATTTTTGAAAAAGCTGAAAAAGCAGCTAAATCCAGAGAAACCCACTACAACTCCACGTGATACTACTTGAAAAATGGGTCAGATACCCATTAGATTTTTTGCCGCTTGTAATACCACTCTCGCTCACGCTCGGTATGAATGACAATAGTATAAATCAATAGGACCCTCTCAAGCGGGACTCTAACGATGCCGCTCTCACTCACACTATCGCTCGGTGTGAACAGACCCTTAGTTTGAATATTGTCTTGCTGGCATTATTGGATCTGTTCACCAAACCATCAGAAGGGTCCCTTGGATGATATTCTGTACTGTTCGTCAATGGAATTCTCCTTTGAATCTTGTCCTTGTAGTGATTTTGGGTAGTTTCAAACTTTGTGGTTCGAGAAAATTGTCATCAATCTCAATTGAGAAGTTTTGAATATCTATAGAGAATGATAGATAGGCCTTCAAAATTTAGATTCAATTTATTTAACTGTTCACAAGCCACATTTTTGACTCTTTGATATATTTAAAAAGGGATTTAAAAGCAAACATCAAGATTTAAATATTTAAACAAATTAGAGGTCATTAGAGATGTATAAAGTTCATAAAACATCAAAATCACCAAGGGTGGAACACAGTGAATTGTAATTTTCAGTATTCCAAAGAATTTGTTGAGTTGAGATGGCCTTTCTGAATTTGATTGCCCATGTTGTCGAGTGTAAGTCTACTATAAGTTTCCTTTACTCCGAGAAGCAATGGTAGTCCGACAATAACTGAACCTAGCACAGACCAGAATGAAAATAGTCTTGCGTTCTGGTGCTGCTGCTTCGTGATAACACCTCGCATGTGCGTGGTACTTGAGTTGAGGCTGGGGACAATTATTAAAGGGCGAGGGCGAGGATTTCTGTGGGTCCGATTAAACGTTCGGACCTACAGAAACGAATGTAAATATTTTCTTGAACAAGAAAGTCCTCCTCCGTGACAGCAAGTGGCGTACCGCCCGCGGTGTAGTCAGTCCTGTTGTAACCGAAGGAGGGGGAGGGGAGAGAGGGTACCCCAGTCAGGCCTACAGCCAGGGGGAGGGGAGGGGAGGGGGAGGGAGGAAGGGGGTACCCCAGTCAGGCCTGCAGCCAAGGGGAGGGAGGGGAAGGGGTGGGAAGGGTAAGGGGAGGGAATGGGGTGGGAGGGAAATGGGGAGGGAGGGGCTGGAGGGGTAACCCCTAAGCCCTGTCCAAGGGACGCCCCCCTCCCCCCCAGTGAACTGAGTGAAAGTGGAAACATTACCTTCCCTACTACCTCGTACGCGGGCTTATTACTGTGTGGTTCAAAAAATTCTACTGAACCCACAGAGATCATTTTGACAGGAATTTATATACAGATCTGGATTTTCAAACCCTTGCAATAATTAAGTTAATATTTACATTCATTTCTATGGGCCCGGCAGTCCTACCATACCGACAGAAATCCTTGTTCTTTATGTGAGTTTATGTATCAATGATGAAAATCAATGAGCTTTGTCACTTCGTTTAATAATTCACTCTCAAGCTCCTGTATATTGTCACTTAAAAACAGGGAGGGGAGAGTTATGTGTCGCGGGTCGCACACGACATTCGTAATGCGACCGTGGGTTGGGGAAGAATTGCGGGACTAGGGATAACGACAGGTCGATATCCCTTGCGTTGACGACTCTCAGCACATGATGTGTGGGCAATCCTAACCTAGCAGGGCTGTTAGCTGCATGCGACAAGTTTATCTAGATGGGTGCGGCATCACTAGTCACTCGACAAGCAGTGGTGGTTCACATCCCGGAGTTACTCAAACCTCTCTACGCATGAGGCTCTTAGGCTGTGGCAATGGGGGTACGGAATTACCGGATGTATGGGGTTGGGTTCGGCGAATCCGACAACATGTACAGTTTGTCGGTAATGACAGAAAATCACTTGTTGTGTACGACAAGTGGCGACGACAAATAAATAACCAACGACAACTCAAGATAACTCTGTAGACCTCAGCGGGGAGCGACGAGTTCGCCGCTCAGGAAGAATGTCGCAACAAGGGATCTTGGAGGGTAGACGACTTCTAGTTAGAGCCTGTTGGATGAGAGGCTGACCGAATCAGACTCTCTGTAAAGGGCGATTGCAGCCACTTTTATAGGCCTGGGGAGGGACACTACGCATGTGTGACAGACGATGAAAGTTGTGTCCAACCCACATTCGTAGGGGCAAGCACGTCTCTTCCAACATGACAGCTCCAGGAGCTGTCACGTGGGCAGCGACGTGCGGTACCCGTTTTTCCTGTCTAGTAGACCGGAGAACCGGGTACGACAAGTGCAGAAGGGTCACACCGTGACATATGTGTTTCTATCTGCATGTGTATGTTTCCATTTTGTACGTGTATTTACCGATGTGAGGAACATCCAGCACCAGAAGGAACAGTATGCCAAAGATGTTATTCAGCACTGTAAGAAATCCCCCTACAACGCCTTCTGGCTGTGGGTAACATAACTCGCATGATATTTCGTAGAACAGGGGAACCGAGCCGTTTACAAATATATTAGCGAGTATCACTGCAGCATATAGGCTAACTGCAAATACGTGAACGCAAAGTTAATGTTTGAAACGTTACAAACCATTAATCAATGCTAAATTCTGCAAATTATCACTGTATTTGCGATCTTTTCTCACCCAGGGAGAAGCTTATATACCTCTCACAAAGAAGGACAAGCCATACGAGAGCAAGGACAGCTAGGGAATACAAAATTAACAGTGTTGTCTTCATGTGCCTTGAAAATACATCAGAAAACCTAAACAAAAATTATAGATGATTTTAAATGAAAGTGTACTGGATATTATGCCTTAACATGAAAGTGATTCAATGGAAACAATTTAATTAAATTTATTTACCTGGAGACACCCACGCCCGCAGTAGCACCCGCGATAGACAAACAACAGCCCAACCAACCTGCCTGTGTCTGTAAAGATAACGACACCATTCAAATTCAAAGAATTTCAAAAACAAAATACAGATAAAACAGAAAATAAATTACAATGGTCAGTCTTGATAATCTACTGTCCGTTTTCTTATAATACCTGTGAAACTCCTTCGTCACTAAATTGTATTGTAATAACCGATGGCCAAACACCCAGCACGCCGGTTGGTATTGAATAGGCTAATCCAACCAGCCATAATTTTTTCAATCTATAAGTTGATATTCAGATATATGTATTAATGTATAAATCAACTTTCAACTGATACAAATCAAATGATTCGAAATGGCACGATTGCAGATACTCTTTAATTGTATACTTTGATGCTTAGTGTTTTGTGGGCTGAACGATCAACAAATAAATACATTTTTATTGAAGATGATTCACCTGAGTAACTGAAGAAATCCTTGTCTGTAATTGAGCCTTTCAGACGAAGCCGAAACGCTTGGTGGTGTGGGCGGTTTGGCAGGAAAGTACACAAGTATCAACAAAAATAGCAGTCCGACAAATCCAAATTCTAAAAAATTGCTTAATTACCGCCCGCGTACGAAGTACGACGGGAGGTTGTATTTTCAGTTTGTTTTTCAATCCAGAGGGGGTTAGGTCCTGCCGGGGTAGGGTGGGGTACCTTGGTCCTGTCACAGGTCCTGCTGGGAAAGGGGAGGGGGTACCCCAGTCGTGTAACAGGTCCTGCCAGGGGAGGGAGGAGGGGGAGGAAGGTACCCCAACCAGATAGGACAGGGCCCCTCCCCATGGCCAGGACAGGCAAATCCCCACCCAACCCCGCACCAAACCCCAACCCCCATCCCATCCTCAACCACCCCCCTCCACCCCACTCAAAAACAACATAATCATCATGGCGGATGGATTATAGTAAAATAATCTGTTTTCATGAGAAAGAGTGTAACTTACGTAAATACAAGAGTTTCTCTATCTCCTTCTTTTGTTGTATAACTGTGTCATCTGGAAGGATTATTTTAAATATTATTAAAATATATTATCATAATGTTGGTTACTAAAGCGGATGCAGAGCAAAAAACGGCGGCTGAGTTTTACCTGACTTCAAGGGACTATCTGTGATTCCGACAGAACTGAAACTAAAGTGTCAGATATTTTATAAAAGATGAATGAATAAATACAGGCCACTTTTTTCCATTATCAGTATGCCAAAAAGTTAATGTAAAAAATTCTTCCATTATCAGTATGCCAAAAAGTTAATGTAAAAAATTCTCGGCTTCTATGCGTAATGATCCCAAAAAATCAAGTGTATTTCGGAAAACAATTTATGCACATTGAAACATATTTTCGAAGGATTGTTTGGAATTCTGTTTGTGAGCTACATTTTCTAGTGTTTTATCACTGGTTCTGTGAAGATTCCATTTTAAGGCGTCTTTGCAATTCAGTCTGTCATACTGGTGCCCATATTGTAGTCAATTTTAGATGTGCCCATACAATTAACCTCTTTTAGAGGCACTCATAAAATTAGCCAAACCAATCAGTGTGCGGGGTGGATGACTGACAGCCGAATCCATTGGCCTCCAAACGAATGACATGAACGAGACGTGGCGAAATTTGACTGATTTTCCCTTTAACATCATCCGCCCAAACGTAAAGTTGTCAAATAAATTGAGGTCCCAAATGGGACAAATATTTTTTCCCATAGAATAGAAGAACGACAGCCTCCAAAATATTTACTTGTTTGTATTGTTACCGTGTGGCACATCTCTGTAGTGAACAACAAAATTACCTGAAAATTGAAATAACAGAAGTAACCAAAAATGCACAGCCATGATACAGGTCCAATACTGCGAACAAATGTAGTGTTCTTTTCTTAAAAATCTCAAGGATTTGTTGCTGCTTACCAATCACAAAAGATATCGCTACTCAAGCGTAATTAAACAGTGATATGATGGCAGTGGCCGTTGCCCTCTGGTGAGCAGGGAACCACACAGAAGAAACAAGCGGTGGACCAGCAAAAGTCACAACTCCTGCCATACCTGAAAGCACAGCTGCAACCATAGCAGTCCTAATAAAATAGAATTTATTGGGGAATTATCTGCACAGTTTCACAAAGGGTCGCAAAATCAACGACATTTAATTAACTAGATTCATGAAATATAACTTAAATGTCCTTTATTAGAATTAATCTATCATAGTATGGTAAGCGAATCACCAAAACAGTACATCTAAAGGGGTGGGTAAACATCGTATTCCACATCCTACAAACATCAATCCAGCTGAGAACAATGCACCTTTGCGTAGCCCTAAAACACAGCAATTGTAAGCTAAGTGAGCGGGGAAAATATTTTTGGAAAATTTCTGATGCGATTTCAATGTTACACTCTAAAAGGTCTCTGCATGTAAGACTAAAGTTGCATTGACTGGTATCATCTCAGTAATGGATAGCCGATGGGGAAATGAATTGTTGAAAAAAATAAATACCGAGGGACCAGGGATGTTTAATTTTGATAATCCACAGCCCAAAGCTTCTTTTGTCAATTAAAGACTTGTTTAAAGTTTCTTTTAAGGGGAAAAACGACACTCTCAACGAAGTGGGGCTTCGTCAAGGCTAGTATATTTAAAATGTATTACAATTAAAATATATATTCAAACTTTGAAGAAACAAGAAGGTCCTCCTGCGTAAACGCAAGAGGCATACCGCCCACTGTGTAGCTGACCTATCCCCAAGGAATTAAGTCCCCCAAAAAAATTTGGAAAAAAAAAATTGAAAAAAAAAAATTTGAACAAAAAAAATTTGAAAAACAAAAAATTTGAAAAAAAATTTGAAAAAAAAAAATTTGAAAAAAAAAAGTTTGAAAAAAAAAA
>JBCAUG010007016.1:0-11308 GCA_038406175.1 Haplosyllis leylae | reverse complement strand
TGACCAACTTTCAACTTTTGATGCTGAGTCCAAATGTGCTAAAACCAAATTTCCCGGGAGAGGGGGGGGGGGGGCTTGGCGATCAACTTTTGGTCCTGAGTCAAAAAAATCTGATAAAATTCTATATTCCCTATGTTGAAGGTTTTGCTGAAGATGTTCTGAGTTTTTTGACAACAAATGTGCCATTCCAGCTTGTCCTGGGCAAATACAAATGGTCCCTTTACACTTTGTGTACGCGGGATCATTATAACTTCCTACTGCTGCCTCAAAATATGTGGGGAACAGCACTGGCTGTCACACTGGCCGTAAGAAGTTGGCAGGGGTCACACAAAAAGACGAATTTGAGGAATCTGTCGTGCACAGAACTGGGCTTTGAAACTTTAAGGCAAAATTCACCAAAAGGGATATTAAAAAGATTGAAATTGAACACAATGATGGGATAAATTGTTTGCAATTGTGAACTAAAATTTGCTCAGTTGAGTTTTGTCCAAATTGAAATGCTGCTGAATCCAATCTGAGTTTTCAAAAGTAGATTGATTTTGCCATATTTACCTCGCTTATAATTGTGGATACAAATTCGGTCTGATCATACACCCAGGCGTTGCATTCACGCTGTTCCTGACTTTCACTGTAACTCCTACATGCAAAAAAATTGTAATATATTGGGGAGCGAAGGATTTCGTATGGCGACTCGGCGTTAATAATAACAGACCATTCTCGGGGTACGCACATTTCTGACTGATAGTTGTTAATCATGAATGCTGACGGAAAATAAAGTTTGTAAAATTCAACTGAACACTTTTCACATACCTATTCCAGTTATTTACATAATCGGAGTCATCAAAGTCCGTGTAATTGAAGTAATAGTAACGGCACGACACGTATTCACCATCTACTTTTGGTATCGTGACATTTTTCTGTACGTCGTAAGGTAGATGAGCCAAATCGTCCACCTTGCACCACACTGGCATTTCTGCTCCTGCAAATAAGGACAGTTTCACTGTGTTTGGTTCTTGAGACCAGAAGTGATTAGACTGGATTCGATTTTAGGCCTGCGAGCTTAAAACAGACGTCACCAAGACAGGGTATCAGTGTTCGCACTAAAAAACCGATGTCTTTAATTAATAAGCACTGTTGTATGTGGTCGATATTAGTTTCTTGGTGAAACAACAGATAAGTATTTTGTGACTTACCAACAAAGACCATATAAATTGATTCCACGCCCCAGGCAGCAGCGAATAGTAATACAATAAATATTCCCCATTGAAATACGCCCATTTCGCCGACAAGACCGAAGACATCGTCAAAATGCATTGTTTTCTCCATAGTGGCTCAATTAAACACCAGTGTATTCTTCGTTTTAATGAATTCCTGATATTGCAATACTCACAATGTTATTGCGACATGATTTTACGCCAGTAAACCACTTTATAATTGAAATTAGATTTATATTCAAATTTAAGACTGCTGGTGTATCTCATATTCTTGTACTTATCAATGAAGCATTTCGTTAATCTTCTTATATCTTTCGTGTTAATTAATTGAGTGATTGATACACCGATGATATCTTCATTGGTCTCCGTTCAGTGATACGCACAGCCACAACTGGCAGGAGAAAAATATAGTGAACATTTTTAGTTCACCCCAATTATTCACCCTAAACTCTCATTAGATATCTCACACAACACCACCACCACCCTGCCCCCCTCGCACAGAAAATGTGGGATTTTGGATTTTTATTCAGTTTTGGACTCTGGAACAAAAGTTGAAAACCTGCTTGCCCCACCCACCGCCACCCCCAGAAAAAATGGGATTTAGGCAGTTGTAGACTTGGGAACAAAAGTTGGAAAACCCACCTGCCCCACCCCGACTGCGCATGCGCCGACTTATGGAGTAGTTTCTTCTGGAGTTTTTGGCGATAGGTTTTCCAATTTAGGGGTCTTATTACGCGTTGAAGTAAGTCTATACATGGAACGCTATGATGTATATAACATATAGATTATTCTAGGAGGTTTTTGAAAGTGCATAGTGCTCAAATGACATATAGTTCGTGACTTCAGTTTCGGTTCTCTCGCCGGTTGACCGTTATGGGCACGCTATTATTTCCCGCGCACGTAAGCCATATTGAATATTATACACTTTTTCGCACAACTTTAACCTTTGGATGGAAATTTAGGAAGAGAACGCTTATGAAAATGTATATGTGAAGTGATGCAGGACGATTCTATACTCTTTTACGGTTTTGTTGAACGGATTGTCAGTTTTTTCACTTTTTGGTTTACAGTTATATAGAATGGATGCTTCTCAGAGTGTGGCTGTTCCTTGTTATCAGGCTTCTCAACCTGTTCCGCAAATGTCACAGGTCATACCTTCACAGCTAAAACATCAAGGAGATAACCTTCCTGGACTGGATCCCAAGCGACCTGACTTTTCTCAATTGAAAATAGGAGTTGATTACATTTCGATACAACAAGATGGTGTATGGAAGAACATACTTATGGAGGATATTCGTAATGCAGGAGTGGATCTTAAAAGTGCACCGTCACAGCCAGTGGTTTTTTCCCCTCCCCATACCCGAAGTGGCTCTGGTTACACCCCCTACAGGGGTCCGTACCATCCTAATAATCCGTCTCAGAGTACTATCATCCTTCCGGTACAATCTGAACAAGTTCAGCAATTCAAGCACCAGAGTTTTGCTTGTGCCACAGCCACTCAACCTGTTCGACAACCTGTTTCTTTGTCGCAGTCATTCCAGGGTCAATATCCAGTAATCCAGCATCAGGCTCGTCAACAAAAACAACCGATCCGACAGAATCACCCTTCCCAACAGCAGCCGAAATCTGGATTTCAAAAATCGCTTGCCCGTGATTCTTTCTCTCCTAAGAAGAACTCATTGGATCCTATGTTGGTTGCTAAAATCAACAGACTACATAATGCAGTGTTTAATGACTCGGATGGCATGGATGCCATGAACTTAAGGATACAGGAGCTTTCTACAGAAGTTTTGCATCCTAGTGGCTTCAAGCTGGAGTTTAAACAAATTCATTCGGAGTTGGATGCTTTAAAGGCAACAAATGTTACTCTGAATGTAGATGGTGATGTTTCATCTGCTCTTAACACCAAACTGGCAGATATCTATGAGGATTCAAAAATCAACAAGGACAAAGTGGACCTTCTTACCAGTATCGTACATAGACAAAGTAAGGAAATTGAGAGTCTTAAGCAGGCAGCGGTGAACACTACAGTGATGTTTATGAAAGATGTTGTATGCATTGGAGGATTGAGGTATTCACATAATGAGAACTGCAAAGAAGTCGTCATGGACTTTTTACATAATAGAATACAACTGTCCCCACCTCCACAAGAAATTTTGTTTGCTAAGCGGATCGGAGAAATCCAGGAAAAAACAGTGCGAGGGGTTAAGTTCGCCTTTCCCAAGGTTATGGAAGTTACTTGCTCTCCAGCTTTACGTCAGGTTATTTGGGATTGCCGCAAAAGATTAAAAGGTCAGGTTGACCCAGTATTTCACTGGACTTTCTATGTTAACATTAAAAAACCGGAGGATGTGAAAGCCGCTAATGCCCGGTACAAACCACAAATTGAAGATATTGCTAATCTGAACAAAGGTAAAAATGCAGAAGAACGTGATGAGGCCCGAGTAATAGGCAATAAGCTGTACGTTAATGGTGAAGTGGTTAAGGATCCAGTTTACCCCCCCAATGTGAAAACTCTTCTCAGCCTTACTCCGGATGAAATAGAACAGTTTGCTGACATGCAGGTTGAGGAATCATCTTCCTATGTTTTAGCCAAGAGTACCTTCAAGGGCTTCAGTGCATCTGTCTCCAGTTACAAGGAAGTGAATGCTGTTTATCGGAAAATAAAATACGAAGAAAGATATGCCTCTCACATTATGATGGGATGTCTCTTTACCAAGGGGGATCACACATATAGTTTCAGTTGTGATGGTGGGGAAGCCAGTGGAGGTATTGAGGTCCTCAATGTTCTTAATTCGACAAAGTCAGTAGGATTTGCTGTGTTTGTTGCTCGATGGAAATCTGGGGGCAATCTTGGCCCCCGGAGGTTTGGATGCATCAAGGCGGTTGCAAAACAAAGTCTGGAAAAATTCAAAACAAAGTCTGAAATGCTGAATCCCCAAGAAGATGGTTCTGCGGAGAAAGAAAATTCTACAGAAGCTCAAACCTCGCGAAATGAGGTAGACTAATTTACGGTACACTTTTCTCTTTAAAGAATTTTACAGATTCTAGAAGAGTCATTTTCGTTATTTAATTCTCGTTTTATTTCATGTATATTAACTTTAACATCATTTACTGGATTTATAACGCAAGGTATATTTTATTATCGCCCTACTCCACATCTCATGTGTAGATCTGTTTATGTCTCTTTCAGCTTTATGCCGAAATCAAGTCATTGTATCATTATTTTTCTCGATTGTTGTTCTCTTATTCTTAATACATATGTGTGTGAAGGGTTCATTTTCTATTCATTATATTCCGTAAATGTTTAGATATTTTAAGCTACAATGTTTGCGGTATTTCTACTTGTGATAAACAAAAACCGTTTTTGGAGCGATTTGTCTTTTCACCTTGTAAAGACTCCCCGGATATTATTGCTCTCCAGGAAACTAAATTTGATTATGCTTCAGCTGCTAAGTTTAAAACTCAACTCAAAGGTTATAAATGTTATACTAGTGTTTGGGTCCCCCCTCCTGGGAGTCAGAAGTCGGACGGTAAAGTCGTAGCACAAAAGGGTGTACTCCTAGCTTTTAAGAAATCCAGTAATATTCAGATACTAGATTATATTGCTAAAAATGGATGTTTCATATTTGTAAAATGTAAGATAGAGGATAAGATTATTGTATTTGCGTGTTTGTATCTTAATGCAAAACGTGCTTCAAAATCTGACTACATGGAGCAATGTGAGTTAATTGCCTTCTGTCTTGGAAGACTTAAATGTGATAATGTTGTATTATTGGGCGACTTCAATTGTTCTTTCTCCATTCGAGATAATACGGATAATTGGAATGCTACTCACAAAGCTCGAGCTGAAATATGGAACTTATTATTAGACAAATGGGATTTGCAGGATGCTTGGCGTTTACATAACCCTATTGCCTGACAATTTACACATAGGGCTAATAATAAGAGTCACAATCGTTCCCGAATAGATTTTGCTTTTGTCTCACTTGACATGTGCCCACATATCAAAGATTGTAAAATAGGAGTTCCTTATGGTTCGGATCACAGTCCAATTCAGTTACAGCTGATGTTCGAAGACCTTCCGGGTCAAAGAGTATTCAAATTTCCAGTGGATTTGTGTTTCAGTAAAGCCTACAGGTCTAAATTAGTGGAGAACTGGGAGGAAATGCTCAAACATAACTCTAATGCAAACCCAGATATCATTTGGGATTTATTCAAGTGTACTGTTAATTCTACTGCTATTAGTTACAAATCTTTTCAAAGGAAAGTTCGCAAGGAAATTGTGGAATCATATAAAGAAAGGATTGCAAAACTTGCGACAGCTAGAGACTTGGAACCCTCATTTTTGGGTCAGGCCAATTATACAGATCAAATACAGAAAGTTACTAAAGACTTAGATAAACTTTTTGAGGAAAACCGTAAGGAGAATCATGCAAGAAATTTGGCACGGTGGTATTCAGAAACTGGGTCTACTAAATCATACTTCTTGAAAAAGTTTAAAAAGGAACAAAATTACTCTGGTATTATGCAATTAATGACTCGGGATGGTTTGGTAGAAGATAATAAAGACATTTTGAAGGAGGCACATAGATATTATTCTGACATTTACAGAAAACAACCAACTTACCCTCCCTTGCCTAACTCGGATGAAACTCCTATATTGTCAGACTTTGAGATGGCCCTTCTTGCAGAGCCCATCACAGAAGACGAACTTTACGCATCTCTGAAAAGTATGAAATCATCTTCCGCTCCTGGCCTTGATGGACTTACTGTGAAATTTTATCTGCATTTTTGGGATCTAGTTAAAAAACCTCTTGTGGCTGCATTTAACTTTTCATATGAAGTGGGACGGCTACCCATTTCACAGAGAAGAGGTATCATAAAACTTTTACCGAAAAAACTCAAGAACCTTTTGTTCATTGATCACTGGCGCCCCATAACTCTCTTGAATGTGGACTACAAAATTCTCACCAAATTTTTTGCAAGACATATGAAATCCATCCTTCCCAATATCATTCACTCAGATCAGAGAGGCTTCATTAGTGGTCGCAGAGCTTCGGATGGTATTCTGGATCTTTATGCTATTTTTGACTTGGTAGAGAAGAATTTGGATGACTATTTACTATGTACTATTGACATCAAGAAAGCTTTTGATTCCTTGGATTGGGACTTCATTCGATCTTAATACGTTCAGATTTCCTCTGGAGTTTATTAAATGGTTTGATGTTTTCTACACCGACAGAACTGCTTTTGTTATGAATAAGAGGGAACGCTCTGAGGAGATAAAAATAGAAAAAGGTACTTTTCAAGGCTGCCCTTTAAGTCCATTACTTTTTGCTACAGCAATTGAAATTCTGGCATGTAGAATCAGAGGAAATAAGGAAATTGAAGGAATTCAAACTGGAAACGAAATGGTTAAAAAAATCAACTTAGTTGCAGATGATGTGTTGTTGGTTCTAAAAAACACTGTGTCTGGATGTGAACAACTCGAGACAGAGCTGGAGGAATTTTCTTTGAACTCCGGATTAAGGATAAATAAGGAAAAAAGTTCAGTTTCTAATCTTGCAACAGACACTTCCGTGGATGTGGAAACCTTGCCTGCATTTACAAGGAGTAAGGGTCCAATTGATTACATAGGTTTTAAGCTTGTGAAGGATCAGTCAAAATTATGGTCAATTAACATTACCCTGAAATTGGAATGGATATTCAAAGATGTTTACAATACTATTTATCTATCCAAATGTACTGTTTTGGAGAGAGTGGTAGTTTTTAAGTCATTGTTCTTCTCTCAAATTCCCTATTTCTTGGAGAAAACACCGTTTCCTGTTAATGTAGATCGAGTGTGTCGCTTTTATCAGGAGCATATTACTGACTTCATTTGATCGGGAAAAAAACCTAAAATGCATATGGAAAATTGTGCTGCCTCTCAAAGGGAAGTTGGCTTTGCCTCAATACACTTTGAAAAAAGATTGCGTGCCATCAAAATTCATATGGTACAGAGAGCTTGTGATACTTCTAACATCCAATTTTGGCAGGCACACCTTTATGGAAAGTTTACTATTCCCTTCTCAGACTTAATATCAACAAACTTACGTCCTAGTGCTTTGAAGTATTTTGTACGAAAAGATTCTCGTCTTGACTTATTTTGGAAGGAATGCTTGGAATGCTGGTGCAGTTTCCATTTCAGAAATGCATCTTCTATGTTGGATACTGACGATGATTTTCATGAAGTGCTTGGTAGACCTATGGCTTTCAACAGTGAAACGTTGCTCAAAGTTCCGGTTTCCAAAAGATATGTAACTCGATCCATTGAGTTTTTCAAAGACAAGAAGTGGATTACAGTGGCAGATGCCGTAGACTCGGACTGTTCTCAATTTCATTCTACCGGATACATTACAAAGAAGAAAGCTAAAGAGGTGGTTCAAAGTATCCCCATCATGTGGGCTTTGGCGATACACAAAGTAGACACTAATTACAGTACTATTGCTCAAAGAATTATTGATCAACAGTTCCCTCTACGTAAAATTTACCACATGTTATTGAATCCAGATTTTTCACATACGATGGCAAAATGGACTCAAGAGGGTTTCCAAGTGCCGAATTGGGACATTCTCTGTTCGAGAATTTATCTACTAGTTAATGTTTCAGTGAAGAATTTTTTCATCAAGTTTAATCAACGATGTTACTGGTTAAATCTTTTTATGAGTAAAATTGGACCATACAGTCCCAAGTGTACATTTTGTAATCAAGAAATGGAAACATATTATCATGTGTATTGGGAATGTGATTCTGCACAACTGGTATGGAATTTTGTTTTCACCTTAATGCCCCAGCAGTTTAACAACAAGGATGTTGCTTTTTTGCCGGTCGACACTCCTGCTTTTGCCATGATTCTGTTTACATATGCGAAATTTTACATAAACAAATGTAGAATGCTTAAAAAGAAACCTGCAAAGGGCTGGTTTAAAAACTTTTTGTTATTCCACATTGATACTTTACGTTTAGTTAGTGAATATCAATGTCAGTCAGAGAAGTTTGAAAAAAGATGGGCTTCTACGTTACAGTGCCTCCATTAAAATTGTGTTACTTAATGAAGAACATGTTTAGATTTGTACAAGCTAGTCGGGTTTAATATTTGCAATATTTTGTGGTTTTTTTGTCTTTCCCTCTCATGACCCAACAGCAAATCGGTTACTCTAAATAATGTCACTTGTTTTGGCTATTTCAAATGATAATATCTATGCACGTCGCAGTGTCCCCTTTTACAAGAGTCATACATCAAAGTATATGTTTGCGTTTCTACAAATTAGTCATGTTTATTTACTTGTTCAGGGTATATTTCTGGAAAAACGTTCACAATATTTTTCTGGTATTTTGTTCCCCCCCTCTTATGTATCAATTTGTTTTCTCTCTTTTTGGCAACTACTAAACCGGATAAATCCATAATGTGATTCTTTTGGCTATTTCAGATAACATTATCATGGCATGTTGCGACATTTAAAAATGAGTTCTTTCTTGAGACACATTCTTGTGTTTGTACAAATTAGTCATGTTTATTTACCTGTTCAGTTTACACTTGTGGAAAAACGTTCGCAAAATTTTTCTTGTATTTGGTTCTCTCCCTGTTAGGTATAAATTTGTTTATTCTCTTTTTGGCAATCACCAAACCGGTTAAATTTATAAAAGGCATTTATTTTGGCTATCTCAAATTACATTATCATGATATGTTGCGACGTTTAAAAATGAGTTATTTCCTTAGACACATCCGGGTGTCAGTACAAATTAGCCGTGTTTGTTTATTTAGCTGTTCAGTCCACAGTGGCACCACAACGTTTACAATATTTCCTGGTATATTTTCGCCTTTCCCTCTCATGTCTCAGTTTGTTTACTTTCTCCTCTGCAAATAGTAATCCAGTTACATCAATAATGTCATTTGTTTTAGCTATTTCAAATAACCATGTCAGGATAAATGTACATCTGATCAAATCATCCTCCTTTTCCTTCTTTTTCTGTCCCAATCTTTCCAGTGCATATTGTAATGCTTTGTACAAATCACCAATGGCCACTGTGTCCATATCTACAATGTATTACATTATTACATTTATTTGATTTCTGTTACTTCATTGTAGCTAACGGTTCACATTATTCTAGGCAAACTTGTCATCTGCTGTGGCTTGTAGTTTAAACGGTTGTAGTTTCCCTTCACACACACACACCGGGATTGTGCTTGGTGGCAGAGGGTCCACCATTGACGGTTGCGTAGCAATCAGTGTTTATTTACATTAAAATTATGCTATTCTAGCCCTGTGGACCGTTCTGCCACCGGGTACCATCACACACATACATTATATTGGTTTTAATGTTCAAATATGTTATTCGAGAGTTTTTCATTCCAGGACAATGTTCAATATTTTACTCAAGGTATTTTTTCACTGTAAATAAGTTCGCTCCAGTTCAGGTTACTTCTTACCTTATTCCAAGTTTCTTCACGGTCTAAAGGATGCTATCTGCTCTCCAACCTAATTTATAAATTAATAATATTAACACAGTGTCCTGGATGGACAACGTTCATGATCATGATTATGCTTATAGGTACACATTTCTTGCAAAGTTGGTTAGCCGTCATGATCATGTTCATAGATACATGTTACATGTGAAGTTTGTTTGCTATACTCTTTAAGTCATTATTTTTTAATTGTTTGCCAGTTTATAATGATTTCTTACTGTATGAGTTATTTATTCATTCAATATTCCTAGAGTTTACATATGTCTTAGAAAGTTTTAGAAAGTTTGCTCGTTATCATGACCACGTGCATAGATACATGTAATTTGGAAAGTTTTTCAGTTATATGTTTCAAACGGTTGTCCTTTAATTGCTTTCTAATTTGATACCTTTATATGATTTTTATGTCAATAAATCGTTTTTCTACAACTTGTAATCAAAAGATTTTACTTGGAAAGTTTGTTTGTTATCATGATCATGTGCATAGGTACATGTAATTTGGAAAGTTCCTCCACTTCAAAGGGTTCTCTTTCAATTGTTTACTAATTTATTAAAATCTCTTACTGTATGATTTGTTAATGCCGACCGTATTCCTAGAGCTTGTAATCAAAAAAGAATTAATAAAGATTCCACCTGCCCCACCCCATTCCCATAAATATGGGAATTTGGGATTTAGACAGTTCTGGAATCAGGAACAAAAGTTGAAATACTTACCCACCCCACCACCCCCGATCCCCCCTCAGAAGATATGGGAATTTGAGATTTAGGGAGTTTTGGACTGTGGAACAAAAGTTGGAAAATCTGCCCAACCCCAACCCCACCCCTGCACCCTGCCCCTGAAAATATGACAATTTAGGATTTAAACAGTTTTGGATTTGGGAACAAAAGTTGGGCCCCCTATGGACATATTGCGGAGACTATGCTGTTTACCAGTAGCTTACCGTCTCGTTCCTTCATTAATCATAACTTAATGATAGAAAACAATATGCTAATAATGATAATGAAAGGGAACTTCTTGGATCATGATCAAAATGTTTTCATTGTTGACGTTTGATGTGCGAAGTGGATTAGATTTATCTGGCATTTAAACAAACTAAATAGACCTGTTTCTAGGTTTGAAAAATAATGATGCCATCTCCTTTTTCGTGAAGCACACCCAGCTGCTTCAAAAAAGACGATTTTAGTAATTGAAACTTTATTTTCAACCATCTGCAATAGCTGTTGCTTTGTTTGACATGCGTTGTGTGTATTGAAAAACGCTTCATATTTCATTTATCTGCTTATCAGGATCAAAAGATCCATGAAGTATTCTCACCACCAATGCACTGTCTTTGACATGTGTCCTGAAAGGCCTTATCATCAAGACCATTGTGAAATTCACAACTTCCTTTTTCACATAATCGTGGAAGATGCTAAATTTACTCACTTTATTTACCATTGCATCTGATATAGAATATAATTAGGGTGGACCTATGATGATTTACAATAATTTTCCCTCTACAGTGGTCCAGTTACTCATGATCTGATTAGCAGAAACTATGACCTTTATACATGTCTATTTTTACCGCCCGCCATCCGAAGGATGGGG